>CM055737.1:3461433-3518847 GCA_029465975.1 Dallia pectoralis | reverse complement strand
TAAAGAACTTAATAACTGGCGAGTTCTTGCATTTAGTATTTGTTATTACAGATGATGATAGGGTATGCTTTTATACATTTTATTTTGAGTATGCTTTAGTAGTTTTTGATGGTTACAGAAAGTCGCTTGAATCCTCTCCAATGGAGACTATAACAACTGTGCTGTTCCTGTATTTACATGTAGAGTTGTTGGGGGTAATTACTACACTTATCACAGTGTTTGTATCCACGCTACCGACGTTCACTCACTAATATTTCGGTCAAGCAGTCCAACTGCAGCTAACTACATAGGCAAGCATACAAACGCCAACATGGGTTTTCAATAAATAACAAAAAAAAACACAACCTATAACCTCAGGTCATTCATAATGAACTGAAACCAATACTTTAGTACAGTTTCATCCAGCACAACCACGGACTATTTTGTAGTTTCTCGGTTAAAGACGTGGACATTTTTTTAATTTTAAGTACAATTTGTTTTGCCAATTAATCAATGTACGTCATTTCCTGCCATCAACGAGAGAGCGACCAGTTACAGGTGTAGTAAAACCACGTGGTCATCCAAAGCTAGCTAGATAGAAATAGCCAAGTTTAATCGCCCAAATGCTGAACTATTATATTTAAATAACTACATTTATCTAACCTTGGCTCTTGCTGACGGTACGTGAGGCTTTCTTGGACGGGGTCGGACTCGAACTGCTGCTGGAACTGGATGAAGACGAGGAGGAAGATCTGCTCCGCTTTTTCTTTTTGGCTTGTTGTTTCTCTCTGCTCTGCCTGTTTGTGCTCCTGGTGGTATCGGAGGAGCTGTCACGACCTCTACTACGCTCCATAGTCGGGATGTAACAGCTCTGTAAGCTAGATCTAACAATTAGACGTGTTCCGCTGAACCTAGATATGTCTTTTGCTATAAGTGAATTAATAAATTCATTGCCAAGTTACAGTTCAAAGACTAGTGACGAACAATGGTGGCCAAACATTATTCTTATTCGTTAGGCAGATCGCGTTTAACGATATTATGCCTACAGCGCCACCTACTGTACCGGAATCGGAGGACTGTTACGGCCCACATTCATTACACCATATCTAACCTTTAATATAACTCAGCAAAATACAGTATATCCTCATTGCATTATATTCTTCTGGGGGAAAAATCGCCTTGTTTGTAAATATACTTGTACATGAACGTGCACCTAGCTTAGTATCTAGCCTTGATAATACCTAATTTTGTCAACATCAAAGCTACATTGACCAAAATGGACATATAAAGATGTGCAAAAAGTTGTGTCGAGTAACATTTGTATATCATTATAATAATAGTTAGCGATCATATTAATTATACCATTGATATGAACATTCACTGTATATTTATAGGGTTTTTCTACATTCGATTTTTATAAACTGTCATGAAGCATTAATGAAAAGACTGATCTAGAACTGAAACATTTGTATTATTTTTCACCCCTAGACAGCAGCAGGCACACTATAAACAAACACTTTAAATGTTTCCAGTTCCTTGGACTTTGGTCTATTATTCCATTCAATTAAATGCTCTCTCTTGGTTTAAATAAGTAGTGCCCAAGCAAGGGTTTTAGGATACTTGTAGTATTAGGTTAATATATTTATATTAGATTAATGTTCTGTGGCACATTTAGAACATTATTATAACTTTGTTTCATTTTTACATACATATTTGTCAATTTCAGGTTGTTATAAGCACCCGTTTACCACCCCTTCCTCCCCAGAACAAAACCAAAATAGCTATACAGTAAATGAACACCATACATTTGTAATAAAATTTTATTGAAAAATTATACTTTCAAAGGCATTTTTCAAAATGTAATCTTAAAGCTCATGTTGCATTCACTGACTAGTTTCTGATATAATACCTCTAGCACATCCAAAGCGTTTTGTGGAGACGAAATCCACATGACTTTCCATTTCCTGCAAATGTTTATTTAACAAATGAAAGATAAATAAACAGATTCAACTAAAAGACAAATGCTCCTTTAAAAGCAAATGAGAAAAAGATTTACATTATAAAGTCCTGCAAAAAATAAATATGTCGTAGAAGCATGGATACGTTGTAACAGTTTAAAACGGTGGGCAGAACTTGACACCTCAAAGCTCTCAAGTTCCTATGCAAGCATCTGTGCCAGAGAGTCTGTCAAATTGGCTCAGTGTAAAAAGTGGAGTGCGGGGATGGAATGTCTGCCTGTTGACAGGGGTCGGTCTGTTAGGAGGAGGCTACCATCCGGATCCTTTCAGAGGGAGTCAGCAAGAGGTTCTTAGCTGCCTTGATGGTGTTCTTCATTAGCATGGCAACTGTCATGGGGCCGACTCCTCCGGGCACCGGGGTAATGAAGCTAGCCTTTTGCCTTACGCCTAGAGGAGGAGAGAAGAAGAAGAGAGAAGAGGGTGTGATTGGGTGCACCTTGAGAAACTCGGCTTGATAAATGTAAAAAAAGATTGTGTTTTACCTTCAAAATCAACATCCCCAACTAGTCTATCCTTGCCGGTTACAGGATCATGCACTCTGTTTATTCCGACATCAATGACGGCTGCTCCTTCTTTGATCATGTCTGCGGTGATCAGGTTTGGAATCCCTGAAATTACGACAGGAGTTTAGTGGGAGCTCAGTTAGCAAACGTTTATTAGCTAGTTAGTTGCTCTTTCTAAAAGAGATATACTGCGCAAGACATCTCCAGTTGAAGACAGATGGTGGAGATTTACTGGAGATGTCCTGTGCCGTATATCTTCACCATGTCCACTGTCTGTCTTCTACTGGAGATGTCCTGCGCAATACAAGACAGACAGTACACATGGTATAGGTCCATGGAACAGAGGATCCATACCTGCAGCAGCAACAACAATATCTGCAATTCTGGTGTGTTGACGAAGTTGATCCTTCGGTGTGTATCGGTGAGAGATGGTGACTGTGGCATCACCTGCAGAACCAAAAATAAATTAATTCCAAGCGACCTATTCCCTTCAAATTAAATTAAATCCCTGCATTAACTTACCCATCTGTGTTCAAAACATTAAACTTCAACCGTAAACTTGTTATCATTGAATACAGGTTTCGGTTTGGCTAGAGGCGAGTTATAAAATGCGGAGGGAGTTCCTAAGCAACCAAAACAGACACAATCTAGCAAACCTGGTTTGACAGACAAGACCAGATGCTCATTTGATTAGCTTTGTATTTTTAGGACGCAAACATTAAGTATAGTCATTAATTTGATCATTTGGCAGGATGATTCTCACCCCACCTTTCACATAATATATTAACGTACATCTGAACATAATATTTTGTTACTGATGGCAAACGTAGTAAGTTGTTGCCTACAGTTTTTGTGTGGTATAAGCGTTTCCCCGTTATTTCTAATGTACAGTACAGTTGGTGTTAATTTCTCACTTAATCAACCTTACAAGGAACACATTCATGTTACCCTGGGGGACCCCCAACACATAACTCACCCCCAGGTCTCTCATGGCGCCCGTCTGTGTGAAGCAACATGGCGATGGGCATGCCCACATTCTTGGAACGTCCCGCTACCACGACATTCTTCCCAAGGGTAGGAATTCCTGGACAGCCATAATGAAAAGTCAACGACTTATACATTTCCCCCACAGTTAAAATCCATCGGCATATCAGAGCGACGAGATCTCCTGCCACTAAGCTCACCTGTGCGTTTAATTATTTCCCAGACTCCCCAGGGAGTGGCAGGCAGCATTGTGGACTGGTCCAGGCACATGCGGCCGACGTTCACAACATGGAAGCCGTCCACATCCTTGCCAGGGCATACGGCATTGCAGATGCGACGCTCGTCAATATGGTCTGAGAGACACAATGGCAAGTTATGGCCACGGGCTACCGGACAACATGTGCGGTAAACGCAAGTTCTACAATTAAATAATTAAAAACGTATGCAATTACCAATCTAAATGTGTAAATCTGCTTCAAACTGTCATTTATCAATTTGTCTACAGAAGTTATACTGGAGCGTTAAAATCTTTAAACCTACTGGGCCCTTGACACAGCCATGCAGCCTCCCCATGTACTGAATTCACCCTTTACCTGGCAATGGCAGCTGCACCAACAGACCATCCACCCGGTGGTCTGTGTTCAGTTTGTAGATCAAGTCCATGAGTTCATCCTCAGAGATACAGGAGGGCTTCAGGATGGTCTCACTGCTGATACCTGCAGAGTAGAAGAGAGATGTGACAAATATGAACAGTGAACGCGGCTGGTCCTATGCCCTTCCCTGAAGATTGCACTCGTTCCTGCCCCCACAGGCAAGCACATGCTGCCGCCAGAAAATAAATGTTTGTTTACAATGTTTCCTGAGTGGAAGAATAGCAATTTTGGTATCAACTAAGGGACCAAAATAAAAAGTGCATCTGACATGACTGAATCCAAAATGTTTCTGTTGATCAAACAATTTATATTTACTATAGTCCTGCCAGTTACCCAAGTTACCAGTACCCAAGAAACCAGTTACCCAAGAAACCCCTCGTGTAACATTACAGCCCCTGCGTTCAAATTGAGACTTATCAGAGTCCAAATCTGCTGTTATGAACTAATACAGGTTCAGTTTTGAATTCCTCTCACAGCAGTAGGTGACAACTGTACAGGGGATGCGTGGAGTTATATGAGGAACTGTCAAGTTTGACTTAGTCTGTCTGTGTTTACATACCAACATCAGCAGCAGCTCTGGTTTTATTCAGGACGTAGGAGTGACTGGCTGCATGATCTCCAACAAGGACTACGCTTAAGTGGGGTCTTCTGTTGCCAGTGGAGACCCACTGTTCCACATCTGCCCTGGCCTCCTCCCGGATCTGACGAGCCAACTTCCTGCCTGAGATTACCACTGCTTCCTGTCTAAAGAATCAGGAAAAAATTCAATAGCAGAACATGTACACAGTGTGGGCAGAGAAATCACTAGTTGGCGATCCCAAAGTGACAGAACTATCCAGGCCTGCCAATAGGCAACCTTTTTTTTTCTTCAGTTACCCCAAAAGACTCCTGGTGTTATCGGAGTAGGGTGGCTAAATATAGAGGGGCATGAGTTACAATGTGTCTAAGGCTATTTAAGAATATCCTTATAACCTCTGGCCTTTAGGCCAAGTTCTTAGCCTAACTGCTGAGTGCAGCGTCTGTAAATATGAAACCTATGGCATTCACATTTCACACTTAATTGGTGAAAGTAGATAGCAGTGCTTATATCATAGGGTGAAACCAGGTTCACATTTGGATAAAAAGGTCCTTGGGAGGGAAGAAATTAAATAAGAATTAACCGTGTTTTTAATATTGAAGTTAGTTGAAAGGAGAAGCTTTTACCTACACCGGAAGGTAGGAGTTTCAAAAAATAACATAAAATGGATATAAAGATATGATTTACCTCCAAGCATCAACGATCAAAGTAGTGAGATTAAGTTTTAGAGAAAACGTCCAATTTGAAATGTAACATTTCTGGCTAAAACGTATAATAACCTTTATTTTACCTGAATGCATTCAGGGTAATGAATTGGTCATTTTATAACATTTCACTTTATGAACTAAAACACTGCATGTTGTTCTAGTTACATTAAGCCAATATATTTCAACAGACTTTGGGCGCGTCTTTTTACGGTAAATGGATTTCACAGTAACTGGATTTCATGTTAATGTAAAATCCCAAATAAGAACCTGCCTGATATCCACCAAATCCAAATTCAAGTTCTTAAAAGTTTCCAAATTGCACAATAACAGTGAAGACATTGAAACAACAAAATGAAACTTAAAAAATTAAATAACCACGAAAATGTTGTCGAAATACATTTTATATAGTTTAAAAGCAACCTCCCATGGCCTTAATGACTGCTTTGCACACTCTCTGGCATTCTCTCAACTATAACCTTTGCGGTAGTCACCTGTACTGTTAATCCAACTGTCTTTAAGGAGTTCCCAGCTAAGCTGAACCCTTTTGGGCTGTTTTGGGCCCTTCACTCTGCAGCTCAACTTATGCATCTTAATTAGGTTGAGGTTGGGAGATTGTGGTCGCAGGACCTCTGATGCAGCACCACCACCCCTCCTCTTAGAGGTCAAATAGCCCTAACTCTGACTTAAGTTTTGTTTTGGCTCATTGTCCTGTTGACAAACAAATTATTGTCCCACTAAGCAAAAAATAGATGAAATGGTGTTACTAGTTGAGTGTGCCTAGTATTCTTAATGCATTGCAGACAGTGTCATCAGCAAAGTACCCCCACACCATCACACCTCTTCCTCCACAGGTGCCGAGATGTGTTCTTCACCCACTTCACTTCTCACAAAGACATGACAAGTGGAAACAAAAATGTCCAATTTGGACCCAGCAGACCAAAATACATATTTCCCCCATCTAACATCCATTTTCAAAATTGACCTTCATGTCCTAAAATAATGAAGACCTGTTGTTTCTCTTTGAATATCTCTGTTAAATGAACAACTACAGTACATACATAATTGGTCTGCATTCCCATCATCTGTATACCCAACCCCAAAAGATTATGGAAGGAAATTCCACAAATGAACTTTTAAACAAGGCACATCTACAAATTAAAATGGCTTTCAGGCGTCTATCCGATGAAGCTGGTTGAGAGAATGCACCAAGTGTGTAAAGCTGTCAAAGCAAAAGGTAGCAACTTCAAAGAATCCGAAATAAAAAATATATTTTGAGTTGTTTAACACTATAGTTAGTGCATAGTTTAGATGTCTTCAATATTATTCAACAATGTGGAATAGAAAAAGAAAAACTCTAAACAAGCAGATGTCCCCAAACTTTTGATTGGCATTGTACATGCAAACAGACCAATAAATGTAATCTTTCTGCACAGAAAAAAATACTACTGCTGTCTTAAGTGTCTAAATCACTCGTGATGTTGGTCATGTGAATAATCACTTTACACACCCGTGTTTTAAGTTTCAGGACGATGTGTGGGTTATGTTGTCTCAAGGAGCCTAAAGGCATGCTTCAAAAACAGGGCCAAATGGAATTAATCAAATGCAAGTGGGAATACCGTTAAAGGAAAACACACGAACAACGTGTTCAAGGAAGATAAATTAATATTGATATGGTTTTAAAATTACCCGCCTACACCCCGCGGATATGCAAGTGTTCAGTGCGATTTCATCAGCCGCACTAGACTGTCATAATACCGGCATACCGGTAGGGGCGTATTACCATGCTCATTGATTCAAGATCAATGGCAACAATGTATCATTTAAAACGTTACACGACATAGTCCAGAAAGAACATGCGAAATATCGTTTTCACGAGTACGTTATGTCCAAGTGCACCGAAACACGTAGAAAACTGACGTATTATAAAGCAGTGACATTGTCAACTAGTAGTTCAGTAGTAGTTCCCCGTCCACAAAAAACGTTTTCAGAAAGTATCATGATCCGCCAGAATAGCTAAACGAAAAATACATTTATATATATATATATGACACTGGTCATCATAAAAGCCTTCATACCTTGATGCTGACATATGTAGACAGGCCACTTGATGTTGCGATTGTTGGCACAATTTTCTCAGCGCTCTCAGTGTTGCCATATTTACTGACCTCGAGAAGGCAAAACCCCAACAGTGCCGAGAAGGAGGGTAGGGGTGAATTGAAAGAGGAACTGAGGCGACAGACCCAGAGCTAGAGATGTTTTAAAAGATCCCGTCCCACTCACGCATCATTATATCTACGTCAGATTCAAGGCATGTGCCAAACCTCCATAAGCACACCCAGTAGCGGCTACACTAATCTATTCTACTGCCAAATGTGATAAACCACGCCTATATATGTGTGTATATATATATATATATATATATCGTTTTACTTGATCGCCATGGGTTAACCTCATGCTCCCCCTTCAATAAAGAACAAAACGCTACTTCATGTTTCCACTTTTGTGGTCGTGGAGTCTGATTTACTGATAAAATACCATTATTGACTGTGATAAAACCAATGGACAATTACTTCCGGTTCAATCGGAGGTCAGCGCCGAAAGAAAATATTCCGCGAAAAGAACGAACTAACACACACACCCATAGACATAATATGTTGTGTATGTATGAATAATATTTATTATGTCTATGCACACACCTACAGCTGGGGATGCTACATCACATATAGTTGGTGCATTCTCTGGGTCCTGGATACGTTACTTTACCCATGCCAAAATGATGCATAAACCAAACATATTTTCCTGGAGGTTCACGGAGACGTCATTGTAAACATGTTTCTCAATTTTGTATTTATTTTTGTTAAACAAACTGCTAAATATGACCTGGAAAATATTTGTGTAAACGCTTTTAAATTGAAGTGGCACTGTGTGTGCAATCCACCCAAAAATATTTAGTACTTTAAACCGGGGAACTCAAACATGTCAATTTGCTGGTTGAATAACAACACAAAAAAACGTACGACTTCATGTTCTCATTAAATATAATAATAAAAGCATACACTTCAAATAAAATCATCCCTTATGTGGTCATAGTGGAATAAAAACTACCAATGGTAATTTCCTTCTGACTCCTACTGTTCACTCACCTTAAACCCCCCAGTTACCTTAAAAAAAAGTATACCTGCTTAAGGCAACTGTTACAAATAATTGTTATGCCACTCCTGCATGTGTCCCTATTTCTGCTTGTAACAGATCCCAGGGGCTCAATACCAGCAGGTCTCGAGTTATATAATATTAGATCTGACCTGCTAAGTGCTAATACAGTGGCGCATGCGTAGACAACCTGCTACGTCACATACGTTTTCTCCTGCGTAACTTACGTTAACATATGTGTTCTCCTGCGTAACCTACGTAAACATATGTGTTATCCTGCGTAACTTACGTCCGGCACGACGACAACACTGACAAGTGAGAGAGAGGACACTTACAAAACTGAAAACTACGGAGAATTTTCACCAGGGAAGTTCACGAAAACAAACTTGGCACGACAGTTTGTTTTCCTTTGGTACAAGATCGCCTCTTGTTTTGTCAGCAACTGTTTTCGTTTTTCGACGGAACTTTTCAACGATGAGCTTTCTATTGTAAGTGGACGTTAGCTCGCCGTAGCTAACGCGTTAGCTTCCTCTGGTTCCTCTTGTATCATGCCCTAGTTAGTATATGCACTAGCACTATCTCTGTAACACTATGTTTGCATACTATGAAATTCATTAATGAATATTGTAAGCACAGTTCACAACATTTGCTCTATGTAGTTACAGTAGTTTACTGTAACATTACTATAACGAAGTTGCATGGCTAACTAACTGGTACTGTATGTAACTACAGTAGCTAACTTCTTTACTTCTAGCTCATTAGTTGGGCAACAACACGATAATTTCACGTCACCAAGCCAACTAGCAATTTGGTAGATGTATCACTCATTTCCGCATGCTTATCATCTAGCAAATTCATTAACACAGCTAAACGAATTGACCAACTACTAGCCCACATTTATAGATAGCATGCTTGCCTTCCTGTTTTGTTGCTGTCTGCCGATCAGAGGAAAGTGTTTCGCTAAACAGGAAGGAACACAGGCCAAATATGTTATCACACTGTAAGCCCAAACTTACCATTTACTTATCCCCGGCAGCTACAGTTTGTCTTAAAGAAACCCTTCCATCTCACTCTCCTCCATTGATCTAGTGGCAGTCGCTCGCCTAAGACCTTTAAGCCGAAGAAAAATATCCCCGAGGGGTCCCACCAGTATGAGCTGTTAAAGCATGCCGAGGCCACGCTGGGGAGTGGGAACCTCAGGCAGGCTGTCATGCTGCCGGAGGGAGAAGATCTTAATGAATGGATTGCTGTGAACAGTGAGTGAACCGGGTGGTACCGGAGGTCTTTACACTGAATTATAACATGTTCTAATAGGTTGTTGCACAGTCTTTATAATATGTGTATGTTGTGAGATGTGACTGATATTAAGCTCTGTTCAGTGTCTCGAATCATTTTGGTTATTGTCTTTTTGCATGTCAAATTCTTTGTCAGACTGCATTTGGTTGTGCTTTTGTGTTAGCCCATTCGGAGACACTAAGTTATCATTAGTGTCTCTCTTTTAAAAAAATATCTTCTGCCTTGGTGTTTTGAGCGTACATCTAAATGTTAACATGCATCAGGTGTGACCCAATTTAGATACAGTGTGAATGTATGTCATATCAGCAAGCAGTTATTTAAAGGGGAAAATAAAGTAACATTAACACACATTTATCAGGTTGCTGTTTCCATGCCTCCAGATCAGTGTACATTTGCTATATAGTTTGCACTGAACACGTTTAAATGACTATGAGAGAGTGCACTGAGAATTGGTGTTTCTTACTTTGAAATCACATTGTGTGACTTTTATACAATATCATCAAACATTTAATCTGCTCTTTTCAGCTGTGGACTTCTTCAATCAGATTAACATGCTGTACGGCACCATTACTGAGTTCTGCACGGAGACCAGCTGCTCTGTGATGTCAGCCGGACCCAGGTATGGCAGACAGTCATTAATATGGAAACAGAAACTGAACGCTTCGATTTGTTTGTGTATATCTTAACTCCACAGAAGATTTCCGCCATTGACATTTTGCTGAGTCATTCTGATACTTTATTACAATGCTCACTAAATCAGAAATATTTAGCAATTCTGTACAAACTGAGAAGGCTCTTTCAGTGTACACATCTTCCACAAGTCTCATCTAAAATTAAGTAAAAAGTGAGGAAAATCTTCCACTTCAACGTGTTATTTATTACAACTGTGCGTTTGGTAAAAAATCTGGTTTTGGCATATTGGCAATTCTGGGAAGGCTTGCATGTGGCAGTGCACATTGGGCCCGTACAATCTGGGATTGATGGGGATGGTGTTGAAAAAGTTTGCCTTTCCTCGCCACACAAAACCTGTTTTTTTTGTTACATAGTTTCATACTTGACTCTTCAGTGCAGCATTTGCACTTTGATTTTTTTACGTGAATGCAATGCAGGACACAGGATTCCTGAAGTGGGCTCATATTTACAAAACGTTTCAAAAAGAGAAAACCGATCCTAGATCAGCGGTCCTTCAATGACACACTTTGGATTAATTATTTTTGACCAGCTATCATTTGTGAAATGATATGTAGTTGTGGCACTTTCTCCCGAGTTCCTTGTCCTTTGCTCTATTTTTGGTCTCTTAGTTTGAGGAAGAGACATGAACCAATTTCCTGCCAACATGGCCACAATCACTCGCGTTCGTCCTATAGCCTCTACGACTCCTTTCCAACTCAAGAGTTGTACTAAAATTTACAGTTTACAAAAAATCCCCTTCTAAGACTAAAGTATAACTACACTGTTGACTTGATGTGTTTAAACATCCCGCCAGTCCTTGGGGAGGTTCTTTGGTGGAATTATGTCCATCCAGGTCTCTCAAATGTACCTAGAAATCTGATGTCTATCCATCCGTAAGTGTGTTGTCTCATGCTAGGCCTGATGAAATGACATTTAAAAACATTTCATTTGTTTACATTTGAAAGATAAAATAAGCCATGTTAAAATTGAAAATGTTTTTGTTAGTTTCCGTCATTGTCCAATTTAACTGTATTGCTGTTCTTAATTATTTTGAGCACTGGGCCACGTGGTTGCCTGTGGCATATTAACACAACCATATTGATCTCATCTTAAGGTATGAATATCACTGGGCTGACGGCACCAACATCAAAAAGCCAATCAAGTGCTCCGCTCCCAAGTACATCGATTACCTGATGACCTGGGTGCAGGACCAGCTGGACGACGAGACGCTCTTCCCCTCAAAGATCGGTCGGTAGAGCGCTCAAAACCGTCTGTGATTTAACGTAGACCTTTTGGCTTTGAGACAATTCCGGAAGTCCCGCTCTGTGTCCACAGGAGTGCCGTTTCCGAAGAACTTCATGTCCGTGGCGAAAACCATCCTGAAGCGCCTGTTCAGGGTCTACGCCCACATCTACCACCAGCACTTTGACTCCGTCATGCAGCTGCAGGAGGAGGCCCACCTCAACACCTCCTTCAAACACTTCATCTTTTTTGTCCAGGTGCCACTTTTTTTCCTAACATTTCAAATATAAGCTGTTTAAGAAAATGAATGTTGTGGTTTTGTAGCGGTGCTTTACGTGCCTCTAATGATGTAGTTAGTGATAAGGATATATTGAAAGGTGAACGGTTAATAGGCAATTGTTACAATTCTGTGTAAATAAAGCTCAATTCATTCAATTTGATCAATGATTTCCCAGTGTATGGCATGTGGTCTGACCTTTTATTGGGGTTTGTCTGTGCAGGAGTTCAACCTGATTGATCGTCGTGAGCTGGCCCCACTGCAAGACCTTATTGAGAAGCTGGGCTCTAAGGACAGATAATCGCATCCCTCGCCTTCTCTCTCCTTCCCTCCCATATATCTCCTTCCCTCCCATCTCTCTCTCTCTCCCTCCCAGCTCTCTCCTTCTTTCCCAGCTCTCTCCTTCTCTGGGCCTACCACCTTTGTGGCTTTCTAATTGTCCAATCTTCCCTTTGTGCCTTTCTCTTAGCCCTGTTTCTACCTCTCTTTATTCCCAGTAGATATATTTTCAGTTTCAGGTTATTTTCTCTAAACCTCTAGTTGTACAACATTGTTTTATATGAGCTCACTTCAAGATAAGATACCACAGCGTAGCTAGTATAATATTTTTATTTGGTAAAGAAATTATATATTTGGGACATACTGACCTGTATTGTGGACCAATATGTTTTTTAGGAGTTTAAATGGAAACCAGCAATTCTTTCCTATGGTATTTGGGACTGTTTCAATGCCCCAAAACAGTCATGTGAATGTTTTTCCTTTTTAACACATTATATTTTCAGTTTTCATCAATGTACTTCAGTGCTGATTTTTTTTGGGTTTGTATTTGACAGTTTGCTAGTGTTTTTTCACTTCGGGTAAACAAAGATCAATAACAACTTGCTGTGACACTTTTGATAAACATGTTTAATAGGTAATCTTCCATAGTTGACGCGCATGAATCGTATTTTTATGCTTTGATTGACTACTCCCATGTTGTTACACATGGTAAGCAATCAAAGTATCAGAGAAAACATTTTTAAAACATATATAAAATATCAAATGCAATGTGTATAGTATAACAATAAATATTTAGACCTTATTCATCCTGTATTTTTACTCGAATTGCACAAATGTGCTTCACAGTTTTTTATTAACAAAGTCAAATTCCTTGGATGTCTTAGTCCACCATGGTGGAATATAATTAAAATGTCGGTGTCCAGTAAGTCTGTTTTAATGTTTAGTGATCATATCTTTACCTGTTCATCATGCAAAAAGCAATAATGACAATAGTACTTGCAGCGTGACACGGGTGAATCTGTATGTGATACCTCTGTTGTTTTCTCTTCATCTTATAAGATGTAATTTGTCTTATCTGAATGTGTGACTCATTGAATCACCCATGTCGTGAAGGGCCAGTTTTGAAGACCCTGATTAAGTCAAGTTCTGAACTAATGAATATCTGTCTCATTGGGGATCTCCATTGAGCTTGATTAAATGTATCTTTTAGTACTAGGGTACGCTTAATCTTTGTGAAAATGGGTTCAGTTCTGGCACACAGGGCTAGAGCAGCAGGGCTGTTCGCTGTGCCATCTTAAAACATGCCATTTTTACCCCCTTTTTTATTTCTTTCTTGCCACCCAAATGGAATGTTATCTATAAACAACAAAGCCATAGATACTCTTTTCCTGACTTGAACTGAGTGGTGATGTCCTACTTTATCATATACTTTGACTTGTTTCAGACAATCTTAAGGCAATTGAAAAAAAAGTGTTCACACTTTCTCTCACTCGGCCCCTGAATTTAAAAGAAAATAGATATTTTTTACAATATATATATATACAAGCATGGCCTACAATCAACACATAGAATAGCACAAATGTGATGTCAATGTTTTTACAAATACCCAATGTGTTCATGATATTCATTATCTTGTGTTTATGTTTGACCTGATAAAGTATCCTGTTATACTGCCAGTATGTGTTCTTGTACATTTTTATAGTGTTCAGCATTGATTTGGAATGTGATGTTACATTTCCCATAGGCAAATATTGGGAATAATAATAGGAATTCCGGAAAACTGTCAGGTCTATTTTGTTCTTTTTTACAGGGGAAACAATATTCTTCAGTTTTTCTCATTGTCATGGTATTGTACTGATTTTCTGTATTATTGACTTTTTCTTTCAGATAATCAATGACAACTTTTAATCATGATGCAAATTTGGTATTACATTAATCTTATTTTGGATATTGCTGTATATTTAGGTTACAGGTTAGATGTACCTTGATGGTTATTGATTTTATCGTTATTTTGTGGCAAATGCTTTATTGGATCATCAGAAAACTAGTTCAATGATTTGTTATAAATTGAAAAAACATGTGCCTAAGACAATAACATCCTGTCTGAAATGACAGTATTGTCGACTTGCAGAACACCTTAATAAATCAATGGAATTTGTGGAGAGTGCATGTTTATTCTGTATTAGAATGAGAGCCTCGCAAGACAATTAATTTACTGCTCAAGAACTAAATAGTCCTTTATTGACGATAGACCATTTTGCTGCTTCCAATAATTGGCTAAGATTATATTCATACTGTATCCTAGTGTTGTATTGCAAAAACGCAGTCCTTTTTTGACATGACTGTTCTCAGATCAGTGTTTGTGTGTTTTCTTCATTCTACAACTATATTTGTACCGGAACATTCTTAAGTGGACATATTTAGAGCTGTTCCTCAACCCACAATTCAACCTCTTCCTGTTAAGTAGATATGGCACAGATGTTGCCATTGAGGTGATCCATTGTAAAGTTTTCTAACTGATTATTGCATGGTTCTGGTTCGGGAAGTATATTGTTCTGTCCTTAATAAAACAACCCACATTGCTTTGGATAAGTTGCTAATTTACAAAAAATATGTTTCTGTGTAATTTTTCGTTCCAGAGAGTTAATGAGATTAATTATAAAACCATATTATGTCTAGGAAGAATGGCCCACGGATTTCAGGGATTGTGTACCAGCCAGGGGCGTGGCCACTCTGTAACGTTAACCCGTACGGCCCTATCTAATTGGTGAACACTCTGGATATCAAGCGAATCAGGTGGGTGTGCGTCACAGGGATCGGGAAATCCCAGCCAAATATCCAGGAAGTATCTATCCGTCCAAACTACAATGCAATGGCGTAGCATACACGATTCTGGAAAACAGAAAGCTAACTACGGTATGTGGAGTGAAACGAACGGAAACTTGGTGAACTACAGCAGGGCGACCTGAAATTGGCTAATGAACACATTTCTAAAGCCGCTTCATAGCCAGATAGCTGAAGTTAAATAACGCGTAAACAAAACACAACGAGGTCAATCCCATCAACAGCCAGGTAAGTAACGTTGTTATGTACATTTAACCGTGTCTATACACTAAACCCTAACTTTACATATTCGCTGGGACTTGGTTAGACGAATTGCTGGACATTAAAACAAGTCTCCCCGGCCTCCTAAAAAAAAAAAAAAAACACCGTCGTGTAGTTATTCAGATATTCATCTATTTCAACTTGTTGTTACATAAAGTACAGCTAGTTGAACATTAACTTTATTACTAATAACATTAGTTAAATAGGAAGGTCAAGCAAATAATAATGATCTATTATGGAGAAAGATAAAGCAAAAACGTGCAAGACAATATGTTCTGGCTGCTGTTTTTATAGAGCCTGTGCATACCTGGGCTTTTATCCACAGATGTGTGAGTTGTCAGCACAGAGTTCTGAAATGTCATTTGGTAATTGTATTACTTTGTCTCCTCCATCTCTGTCCCTACATGTCATACAAGCCATGGCAGAGGAAAGCACCCAGTTCTGTGCCAATTGGTAAGTATGATGGTTGATGTAAAAACTATCTGTGATGTCATGAAATATTCTGGTCATGACAAGCTAATGTGGTGCTTGCCTTTACTGATGGATTTCCGCATTGCGTAATACCATATAATATGTTACAGTAGGGAACATTACAGTGCGCTACAAAAAAGTTCAACATTTACAAGATGTTATCGTGTCTGACTTATTTTCCGAAAGCATTTGATTAGTTGCAAATGTTGTGTTACAATTGTGTATCACAGCACTGTGGTTAGGATTAAGTTAGAAAAGGAATATGTCTATGGGTTTCAAATTCGCGACACATTTGTCAGTCCGAAATTCACTTATTATATACGATGGGTTTGGAGTATCACATTAGCCTGTTATATTATGTAGCTACGCATTAGCAGTTTGTGTGACTCTCTTCCTTGATCTTTCTCCCACTGCCTAGTCATCATGATGTTCCAGAGGCAAATTTCACCACTCATGAGATTCATTGTCGCCGGAACATCGCTCTGTGTGATGTGTGCCAGGAACCAGTGCCACGTGCAGATTTGCAACAGCACAAGGAACAGGACCATATGCAGGTACAGTGACACATGTTAGAGAGGTCAGGGGTCACGAGGGGGGTGTCCTAAAGTTTCCTAACAACTTTTGCACTGTTTTCAACAATACTTTCTTTTAATTTCAGGTGCAATGTAAGTGCGGTTTAAAGTTTGAGAAAAGCCTAATGGAATCCCACCAGGTATGTGAAACGTTCTGGGTGGAGACACGCTGGCCTGCCTTCTGGTCATCGCCATGTGATTTATAATGATTTAACTTACGTTCGTCTCCATCTGACCTCCGCTTTCCCAGGGCTCTGAGTGCAGTCAGCGTATGGTGCCCTGTCAGTACTGTGACCTGGAACTGGTTTTCAGTCAGTCTAAAGAACATGAGGATTATTGTGGAACACGCACTGAGCCATGTCCATTCTGCAAGTGCAATGTGATGTTGAGGGAGCAGGCTGTCCACCCAGCCGTATGTGGTAGCCTCACACCTCCTCAAGACAGAAACAACAGCCGGGCAAGTCACAATCCAGCGGAGCCCCAGTCCCCAGGAGCCTGGTTTGAAACCCACTCCATCCGGAACTTGCTGAGGGCCCAGGAAGGAGGCGCCCATAAGATTAACAATGCCAATGCATTTGACCTCAGGGTTCCTCCACGACCCTTAGAGGCCAGACTGCAAAACCGTATGCAGGACCAACTGGAGATGGAGAGGAGGAGGAGGAACATGGCTCCGAGGAACACAGACATCAACCAGTGTAAGTCTGCTAATGGCACGACCAAATCAAACACCAAATGCCTCCGACAAGATAATAATGTCAAGCTTGAAGTCATTGCATGTGAGGGAAATGGGACAAAACACTAGCTGGGCTCAATTTCAACATTATATTATTGTTCTTGTGTTGTTTTCTTCTCCAAAATAGTGGAATTTGTGTAAATAGTGTTGTCATCTGTTGCATCATCCTCATGGGGCTATTGTGGTTGCCCGATCCGGTTTGTTCATTTGATCTGCTGTGCAGTAGTCTGGACAAAGAGCAGAACTGTAAAGCAATGTACTGTAATGTAAAACCGTTTTCTGGAGAGTGCAAACCAGTGGAGTGAAAACCATTTTCTCTGGAACAACATTTTTGCGTGACTGTAAAAACAATTCTAATTTGTGTTTTTCTTTTCCTCAGTACTGGACCAGAAAGCAGCTGTGCCTGGGCACAATAATAACAGCATGGCATCTTTGGCATGGCCTGAAGGCCAATCCCTGGCAGAAGACTCAGCCAGCTTGGATTACCTGCTGGCCCTCAGTCTGCAGGGTGATGGGGACCCAGGAGATGTTGGTGGAGGAGAGGGGGGTTTGTGGACGGATGTCTGGGACCACAAATTTGGTAGGACGTCCAACACTGACTCCATCTTGCCAATCTCTCCCCCCAACAACCACCAACAAATCACAGCTGGCACCAATAAAACCCCACACCAAGACCATACTGGTGAGAAAGACAAGACAAGAGACAGATTTTTGGTCTGTCTGCCCTTTTCTACTGTTACATTCATTTAGAAATGTAGCATTTCTACCACTCTACCTTAAAGCCAGTTCTGTTTGTAAATATACTCAAAATACAATCTTGTGTTTTCCTATGTTATTTATTAGCTCTTTCTTTCATGCAGAGACCATGTTGCCCTGTGAGTTTTGTGAGGAGCTCTTTCCCGAAGTGGACCTCATTTTACACCAGGTCAGAAGAATGGGTCTGAGGCCTGTGAATTCTTTAAAGGGCTGTACCTGTTTAGTGTTAAATCTTTCCCTCCCGCCTGTTTTCAATTCTGGGGATGTATTTTGTTTGTGGCTCCCATTCATGCATTAAATGTAGTTTACAAGATTAGAACTGTTGGACTATTGATGACACAGCCAGAAGAGGACTAGCCACCCTTCTGAGACTGGTTCCCCTCTAGGTTTCTTCTTTAATTTGACCCATCAGGGAGTTTTTCCTAGCCGCTGTGTATCAACTTGCGTGCTCTGTCGGGTTTCAGGCTGGGTGTTTGTGACATTTCTTGTTGTAGAAAGGGCTTTCTAAAATACATGTAATTAACTGATCGGTAGTGCAGTGTGGATTATGTGGTACTCACCAGAAGGTAGCTAGATGGCCAAATCCCCTGACATCTGTCTGTGTTGCCTTTCAGACTGGCTGTAATCCAACTTTGGCCTTTGCGTCATTCAGCAAGCGACCTCCCTCTCCAAGCTCTGATGATCGGGTTGCCAGGGGTGATCGGGTTGCCAGGGGTGCGGGTGGTCTAACACACACCCCAGCTGACACACCGAGCCTTCTCACTTTCCCTGGTTCAGTTTCTCTGCTTTCGTGCAGTCCACCTGCCAGTCCACTAGAGGGGGATGTGGTGATTCCCTGTGAGTTCTGTGGCGTGGCTCTGGAGGAGGCAGTTGTCTTTCACCACCAGGTAGGCCTGCAGAAATAGGTGTGCCTGATATAGTACTGTGAACTGAAAGTCCTATTGACCATCAAATAGGCCTTAGTAGAATGCCCTTGGTAGATTGTATCTGATAACATTTCTAATAATTTTGTCATCACTCCAGACTTATGAGGGCCCTAAGATGTACTGTAGTCATTATTTAGTAATCAATGAGAACTCTTTTCAGGATAAGTGTGACCTCCGACCCCACGTTGCTGACTCACTGGAAAAAGTCAACAAAGGTTACTTCCAAAAAACCTTCCTTCCTCCTAAAGAGAGCTTTGTGCGGAGCTCCACTGAGGCGGAGAGGAGACTAAACCATCAATGTAAGATACCACATTTTTACCGATGTTTCATAAAAAACGTCTAATAATGTTACTTAGGTTCCTTTCTTAATCCACCTATGAATGAGGTGAACATCTAATTTAGAGTGTGTGTGTGTGTGTGTGTGTGTGTGTGTGTGTGTGTGTGTGTGTGTGTGTGTGCCAAAGTGGACCCTGTGGATGTGCCGGACAGAGATGTCTTTGGGCGGGACCGAGGGAGACCCCCAATCAGGAGCCCGAATGAATGGCAGAGAGGCCAGAGTGGGCTGCCCATTCCAGAGAAGATCTCCAACTGTGATCTTCAGGTGAAGAACCGGACCAATCAGGGCAGAGAGATGGACCGGGGTCATCCACTGTTCAGTGAAGGGCAAAAATCCAACTTTGCAGTAGCTGTGGGGTAAGAACCACCTTCATGTTCATGGCATGTTGACGTTGTGTTAATAGATTACTATTATGGCTGAGGGAAGAAAACATAAATATTGATGACCCCTTACATGTTGTGATGTGAAATGTATTGGCCACAGAATTAAAAAGGTTTAAATAAAAAACATTACATGTGAAGTTTTCGCCTTTGGACTTTAGCGTTATGTGTGATTGTAATGTAATTTCATTGATTTTTGGTAGGGTGATTGATCTTTATAATATGATGCAATAGTAAATATGAATGTTGACAAGTTTATATCGAATGTATCTGTTGCAAATATTAAACCCCTTTAATTTGGACAAGTTTAAATTAGTAATTAACTCTGGTATAATAGGGGTTTAGGTTTACTTTTACACGACTTCCTCTTTGTCCCCAGCACGCATGTCTGTCTATAATGTCTCTCAGTTAATGTTGCATTTAAAGATCAGATTGAACTATAAACACCAGTGTTTGTTGTACGGAGGTTCGTGATTGGGTGACAATAGCAACACACTTTTTTCAATCTTTACTCACAAAATGTGTCCTTAATTTCCCCAAAAATCTGGCTTTATTATCAAAGTATTCTGAGGTTTTTCCACATGACATGAACTAGTGTTGGAACATGTGACATTATTTAATTTTTTTCCTAATTTGCCAGGCCAACCCAAAGAGACAAGGAGGGATCAATGAATATGGGATCAAAGACTAAAGGACCAAAGAAAATGCCCCCCACAAAGGTAATGCCCCCCACAAAGGTAATGCCCCCCACAAAGGTAATGCCCCCACAAAGGTAATGACCCCCTCAAAGGTAAACGAACAGACCTTTTTTTGGGTGTCTTTTGGGTCCTAGTCCTCATTTATTAGAATTTTTTTTTTTTACCACCATTACAGGTTCCTAAGAAGCAAAACAAAGAAACGGAAGAGGAATGAACGCAGGTCTGACGATGTAAAGAGCAGCAGACAATCTCCAAATATGTGTTTGTGTGTGTGTGTGCTGTGTTCCGTCACCACACAAGTGAATGTCTAACACTCAGATATTTTCTCAGGACGTTGGAGTCCAAATACCTTTTGTAACAATTCTTGTTTTAACATTTTAATATGAATTTTATAAAATTTGGAGAAAATTTTGAATCTACTGTTCCCAGAATGGCAAATAAATTAAGAATGTTTTGTATTTAGGTCTGCACCTATAATTTCATTCATTTTAATATATCTTCATACTTTTAATAAATCTTTGTATTGGTGGATGTCTGGTAATGTAGAACTTTTTTTAATGTCTATTCAATGCAAACACTTTGCTATTTTATTCATCATATCTAATACCTACGATGCCATTAGCCTGAGTAGGACAGAGCTTGGCCGAGTAGGCGTGTCGACTTGGTTTTATCTTGTAGAAGGCATCATCAGAAATGACATCAGATCTGCTTCTCAGGACACATCTTGCAATCAGCACTCTCATGTCCACTGGAAGTTGCTGCAATGATGCAGGGCCTTAATCCAAAAAGATGTCTATTGTTATATTCTGAGGAGAAATGTGTACCGGTACAATAACTGATGGCACCACACCATCCCCAAGGTGCATTGTACTATATCAGTAACCCCTATTACTATCTAATGACTGTAGTTTACACTATTTGTTCGCTAGAGGGCGCACCTTACTTAGGTTTCTGCCTCTCCGTGTAAAACATCCAATTCAAAGTCTAGGCATTAGGTTCACGTGATATAGCCGACGACACCATATTGATAAATAACTAGATCATGTCACAAGACATGGTGAAACTGTAAAATATTTTTATTGTCCAAATTACAATGTTTAAATATTGAATAATCCCAACTCTGGGATTCGTACCTGATCATACCAACTCAGTGCCGGGGGTTTTGAAATGCTGTCATTCAATTGGTTGATCGGTCTTTCGGGGGCGGGACATACTTCAATTTTAGTGGGAACTCTTGATTCAAAGCTCGCAATCTCTGTCTTCTGGTCGAGCATTTCTGCAGCTTTGGAGTGAGAGAAAATTCAGGGTAAAACACGAAGTTAAGGTTTTTGAAAATGTTTTCGATCTCTAGTCCTGTCCGTGGGTTTCTATCAGTAAATAGTGCGCTATATTGAAACAGGCACTCGCATTGTGATCATCAGACTCACACAAATTGAAAGTTGTGCTTGGAAGAAAGTCATATTGGAGCAGGTGGAGAGTTATGCGTTTATAGATAGATCATACATATATATACCGAATAATCGTTTTTTTATTCTGGGGAACGTCTCCAAAGTCTAAGCCGTGTTTTCTTTGAACATTTTACTTTTTACCTGTCATTGTATCCTGAGACTGAACATGTCTGCTGAAAGATATTCAACTATGGATGAACCTTCCCTTCGAAATCTGGTGAGCATTTTCTGGTTGTAGCCAACCTGATACAAGTCTATAAACGATTACAAACCAATACATGTTGTTATACATGTTTTTTATTAAATGCTATTGATCACTACTGGTTATTATCTGGTCTGTGGGGTGCGTCTCACAACATGTTCACTAGGTGCGGTCCAGTATAGCATACCATATATAATATAGCCCACCTATATGACAGGAGTCTTAGAAATAAGAAAATAACTATTAACCAATTGGAGCTATTCGAATTTTAAATACAAGTCGTGCATTGATTGTTACTTAAATTTATACTTTTAATTAAGTTGTGGAGTCATGCAACATTTTGACTATATAATGCATTATATGAATGTTGTAACATAATTAATCTCCAGTCATCGATTTGTGCATATTGATCATTTCATATTAGTATTCATATCTTTGCTAAACCGTTTCCATGGAGGGCCGAGTGTCTACAGGTTTTTGCTCTCACCTTGTACTTGATTGATTAATCAGGGCCCTATTTGGTTAGGTTCTACCCTTACCTGGTTGTTTAGGGCTGAACTGGGAACTGATTTAAAGGAACCCCACCCCTGCTATAAGGCAGCAGCCTACTCTGTGACACCTCCATAATACAGCTGGAGTACATGTGTTGTCTACAGATATCCGTTTGGAGTCCTCAATACAGGACTTCCCCGCCGCTGTGAAAAGAGCCTGATTATTAGATAAACTACAGTTGTTTCTTAAGTAATCAAGTTGTACTGCTTTAGGATCCAGTATCACCGCACCCAGAGAGTTTATGGCACATCCAATAAATTTGTTCTAATTGATCAGCCCTTAATTCTAACCAAACACAAACGTGTACAATTCACAATTATTCGAACCATTCGAAACCTTATTGGATGACTTCTACGATGGTAAAACACCTCTCCAGTCAACACACATTCATATCGGAATCGGGGTGCATTAAATTAGACCGGAGGCGTTCCACAATAGCTAAGGCTCGACAGTGAATACGGCGCCCCCCCCACAATGCAATGATGCAATACACCTCCCCACAGGGCATTGGTTCACGCCCTAGGAGGCCAGACTTGTACTGTATCAGTGAGGTGTGGCCTTCGTGTATTTTCCACACCCGTTGACATACCATTAAAAATCATTTAAGTCGTGCGGACGACGACCACAGACTCCGTTGCTCAACCGGCTTAGTCAACGACGGTTCCAGACAGAAATGTTGACAGACGGGACATCCTTAGAGGGTGTAAAAGCACAGTGTACTTACGGTAACAGCTGTAACGTTAGCGTCTGACGGCTCATATCACCTGTCTGGCGTGATTATCCTCAGTGTTTTAGTCACCTGGCTGGCCCTGATCGGACACTCTCTCCAAAACAAACACACGCACCCGCAACAAACTTGTGTGTACACTTCTACATTTCCACAATCTGCACTAATAACCGGGGTATTCGACTCCATTAGCCATTGGGGGGAAACAGCTGTACTGGAACTGCTGTACATCCGGTATGTGTTCTAGGATTGTGCATTAGTCATGTTAATATTGACCCTCCAACCCTCCAGTGGAATCGGGGAAAACGCCTTGTGGTTCTGTGGAGGTTCTACATCTACTACCCATGTTATCTTAGTCCTTTGTGATGATAAGATGGACAGATATCTTGACATGATTAAACCTTTCCCTTTGTGTCATGGAATGATCCAGCAGGTTGTTATCTTTCCTTAGAGACTGATGTTTAGATCCTGTCTGTCCACATGAAAAACCAGGAAGGCAGCCTGAATCTAACACTGTGATTTGTACTGATACATTTTTCACTTTGGTCTAATAAAGGAATACTGTATGTTTGTGCAGAGAGGGGGTTGGAGGTTTGTGGACCTGTTGATGTTTATTTCATATCTTTACTATGTCACAGATCATTAATCTCCTTCAGAAGTATCCCAGAGGGAATTGTCTGTGTCCCAGAGAGAATTATCTGACGTTTTCTCTTATTTGTTATCTGCGTAAAATACCGACCCAGGAAGACGCTGCTCCGTGTCCGTGATTCTAACATGTAATGACCTGAATACTTTTTAGTCAAAATATATTATTGCTTTATTTTTATAGCTATCTTCTACTTTGACATGAAATCTAGTTCTATTGTAACTTTGTTACTCAGGACAATTTATTCATGCTGTGTTCGGCCCGTACAGTCGCCTTGTCCTTCTGGGTCATATCTGGGAAGTGACCACAAACCAAGGTCAGCCTGCTCCCACAACCCCTGGTGTCCTACAGAGCTGCCTGATGTCTTGTGGTGTTGCTAAGTGAAGTTTTCTTCCCCATGGATCCTAGATTTCTCTCCAAAGGAAACACAAAGCTTTATTGCGAGTCTTTCTCCCGGCGGCTGAGTTGTTTATATGTGGGCCTAATGAGATGAGATGAGATGAGAGCCCCACTGCTTGAGAGGCACTAAATGTGTTTATCTTTGGACGTAATGTTTTTCTTCTTCCGATGAATGATGGCCCACAGCATTCTAGGGAAGGCTCGTATACCGAGGTTCATTTCGGACAATTTAGTATTTAAGTGAACTGGGTGAAGCCACGGGGTGGTAGTTTATGCACTGAGGGTTTCGTAACCTGTTGCTACTCTGGAAGCTCGTAGAAATGACGTCACGGACAATAATATAACGGTAGTGCAGGGATTATCTTATTGTTACAACAACTGGTACTGTCAGGGCTGTTAGGCATTCTACCAAAACAGATTTGTAATAACTTCACACACACACACACACACACACACTGAATACTCTTCCACTGAGTTCACTGCCAGCTGCCTGCCTGCTGGTATATTCAATTTGTTTTTCTCACTGCAACCAGGAAAACCGTTGTTTTTCAGTTGGTCTCAGCTCTTAAGACACTCAGTCATCAATTGGTGTTTTCTCCCAGGTATCTTTTTGGCAACAAACTGGCTGAGGCCGGTTCTGAAAACTGAATTCTTGTCTACTTTGAAATGCAGATTGTATAGCAGTGGTCTTGTCACATGTCCCAATGCGGAATGTTTGTTTGCGGTCGCCTTTTATAAAATCGAATGCCAATTAATACAGAATGCATGACTACAACAGAATGCATGACTACAACAGAATGCATGGCTACACAGGATGATGACATGTGTTTTATGTTCCGAAAACCCCCTTCAGACAAACAGAAGGCACGCCCCCCGCTAAGTACTGTGAATATTTTACTGATTACAAACTCGTTCTACATTTATCAACATGGTGGGAAAAACGGTCTGTTATAACTCTTTATTGAAAAAACAAGGACCAGGTTTCAGTTAAACTGATTACTAGCTACCTGTTTGAAGATAATGAGTCATTTGAGGCAACAGGTGTTTGGGACTGAGGTGCTGTCAGTTATAGTCTGTCCTCCCTCGATGCAGGCGGTTGTGCTCACACCTGCACAGGTACGTCAGACGCACCTGCTCAATCATATATGACTGACAGTCTGACTGTTACCTGGTGCAAGCAGTGTCACCTCTCCTAAGCTCTCTCTCTGAACCAGCTCCTCCCTCCGTCTCCGCCCACTTTCTGCTGTTAGTGTGAAGGTGGCACTCCGTGTCTTTTGTGCCTGTTTTCCACTATGAGGCTTTTGGATATTGTCGTGTCTCGTTATCTTCCAGACATGATCGATACGAGGTCTCTCTCTACCAGGCGTCTGGTTGACTGGTCAGTCCAGGATCTTTTGAATGATGATTGGTGCCTGGGCTTGCATGCCCTCTGACCCCACCACCGGAGATTCACGTGTTAAAAATAGCAATTACACTGGTTGTTGCCCGGCAACATATGAGACCTACAGGCTGGAGGTTTATGCTCTTTGGGTCATTCTCTGTGTTGATAGGGGCTCAGGGGTGATGAGTGCAGGGGTAGAATTGGTTTGTTTCGCCCCGGTCCCAGGTGCTCGGCTCTCATGAGACCCGCATGTAAATGAGGACACTTTCGTCACGGAAAATAGGAATAATTGCTGCGGACGTCTTGATCGATCAGGGTCTTTAAATGTTGTGAGTAAAAGTGTTTGGTAATGCTTTGTTATTTTAAAGTACAATCCCTTTAACTTGACACACATCTCACTACCCATGGACAACTTCAACACACACACACACACAGTTTGGATAAGACGTTAATCTGATACTGGGTTAGTGGAGAAAGAGCCCCATTGTCCAAATCCTGAAGTCCCACTTTAACGTGGTTAGAAGGTTTCGATGAATGATACCTTGAATAAATGTTGCCGTTTCTAGAGGATTTCATAACGGCGTCATGAATACGTAGCCTGTGATGGTTTAGCGTTTAGCTCAGAGATTACCCAACTCTTTAGATCATTTAATTACACCTACATTACTCAGTTGTTCCCTACAGCAGCGGTTCCCAGCTCCATTACAGTTCCCCGCACAGCAGACATTGGTATTGTTGCCCCAGACAAACATACGCCATTTAAGTCATTCAGGCCTGAAGTTGAATCAGATGTGCCGACCAGGGGCTGTGATTGAAATGCTCACGGTTATTAATGACCACCGATGGGAACCACTGGTCCACGCAACACTTTCTTTTAAATACTGACACCATTCTTGCATACGCAGGGGCCATGAACGCTTTATGGACTTTGTCACTGCTATTCCGTAGCGCTCTATCTGCTTATTTTTTTCAGCTATTCTGTTGTAGCTTTGCTCGTGTGTTTTGGGTCAGTGTTCGGGTGCGTCGTCCATGTTTGGTGCAACCGTAAACACTAGTCTCCGGTACGATTAGGAATTAATGGTTTAGTCGTCAAGTTGGCTATCTGAGCCTGAGGCGGCAAAGCAGCTCCAAACCTCCGTCTTGATTTACTGTTGGTGTGTGAGGTTCTTTTGTGCCAAGCCAATGTTATTTTTCTTCTGCCAAACTTAATGCCTGTGATGTGACCGACGATGTGACGACGATGTGATGGCGATGTGACCTTCATCAGTGTGCTGGTATTTGGTGGTGTCATATACTCTATGGAGTTAGAACACCCTGCAGGTGCAGCTATTGAGAAGAAGCAGATACTGTGTGTGTGTGTGTGTGTGTGTGTGGGTTTGTGTGGTAGCCTCTGTGGATGTGTGTGTGTGTGTGGTAGCCTCTGTGGATGTGTGTGTGTGTGTGTGTGTGGTAGCCTCTGTGGATGTGTGTGCGTGTGTGTGCGTGTGGTAGCCTGAATCTTAGGATGCAGCTCACCGTGTGTCTCTCTCTTGCTGTGTGTCTCTCTCTTTCTGTGTGTCTCTCTCTTTCTATGTGTCTCTCTCTTGCTGTGTGTCTCTCTCTCTTGCTGTGTGTCTCTCTCTCTTGCTGTGTGTCTCTCTCTCTTGCTGTGTGTCTCTCTCTCTTGCTGTGTGTCTCTCTCTCTTGCTGTGTGTCTCTCTCTCTTGCTGTGTGTCTCTCTCTCTTTCTGTGTGTCTCTCTCTTTCTGTGTGTCTCTCTCTTGCTGTGTGTCTCTCTCTTTCTGTGTGTCTCTCTCTTTCTGTGTGTCTCTCTCTTTCTGTGTGTCTCTTCTGTGTGTCTCTCTCTTTCTGTGTGTCTCTCTCTTTCTATGTGTCTCTCTCTTGCTGTGTGTCTCTCTCTTGCTGTGTGTCTCTCTCTTGCTGTGTGTCTCTCTCTCTTGCTGTGTGTCTCTCTCTTGCTGTGTGTCTCTCTCTCTTGCTGTGTGTCTCTCTCTTTCTGTGTGTCTCTCTCTTGCTGTGTGTCTCTCTCTTGCTGTGTGTCTCTCTCTTTCTGTGTGTCTCTCTCTTTCTGTGTGTCTCTCTCTTTCTGTGTGTCTCTCTCTTTCTGTGTGTCTCTCTCTTTCTATGTGTCTCTCTCTTGCTGTGTGTCTCTCTCTTGCTGTGTGTCTCTCTCTCGCTGTGTGTCCCTCTCGCTGTGTGTCTCTCTCTTGCTGTGTGTCTCTCTCTTGCTGTGTGTCTCTCTCTCGCTGTGTGTCTCTCTCTCGCTGTGTGTCTCTCTCTCGCTGTGTGTCTCTCTCTTTCTGTGTGTCTCTCTCGCGTAGTGTGGTCCCGTGTCGACAGACTACTGGGAGACTATCCAGAGACCTCTCTCTTCACAGCTGGTTTCTCCTTCATTACTCTTACTTTACCCTAACCACAAGTGTGCAACTCAGTTGAATTTATGCATAACAGCTTGTGAGTATAAAACACACGTATAATTCCTCATGAGGGGGTCTGTTGGCCACGCTCTATAAATTAACCTAATTAATAGGTTACTTCCCACTGGGTTTTGAAGAGATTCATTCCACTGTCAAGTTCAACCCTGGTCTGGTCTGGCCCTCACATGTGCAGAGACACCCAGCCAAACCGACTGCTCTGCAGAAGTGATTTCTGTCCCGAGTTTGTCTGGGACGGATGTGATGGGACCTACATTCCCGATCCTCAAGCTCATACGTTGCGGATCTGGAGTCGGGGGGGGAACGTCTCTTCTGTTTTCTCTGGCAACTCCGAGAGCGACCTCAGGGCAGGTGTTGTGATCCCTGTGGAAATGTGCGATGGATATTTACAGTCTGCTGTCAGACAACCCCCAGCCAGCCATTGTCAGTGAGTGCTGCTTCCCCAGCTGCTCTTATCCTGGCCCCGGCCCTCCCAACGGCCCGGACACTCCTTTCCTCAGGAAGGTTATTGCATTTGCGGGGGCAATGATGATGGATGCAGGTAACAGGTGTTCTTTATCTCAGCCTCCTTTGATCACATCAGCATAATATTTGGCCATCGCTAGTAGCCCTCCCGCTTTAGAGCTACATGTCAGACGGGCTTGTAAAGATCGCCTGCAGGTGTGGAGATTTGAGGACGACCTGTGTATAACGCTCCACACACACTCACACACACACACACACACACAGTGATGGCTTGGTTAACCCGTACTCCTCTTCACTAATTTCCAGCCAAACACACTCATGTGAAACAAAGTGAATACGGAAAAAAGCAGCAGCAGAAAAAAGCTAAATGAACTTCTGGCCGTACGGATGTTTAACCGCGGGAAGATAGCGGAGGCACCACGTTACTGGGGTTGTGTATTTGCTGTCTGAATTCCCTCAGGATACTGGCATTTCCTGAGCTCCGCCGAAACTAAGTCCTCTAGCGGATGTTGATGTTGTTGTTCCTTCCTGGTTGCGTTGTTTGAAATGGCGAAGCTCACTAGATGTATACAGCAGAATTGTTTCTGTCGTTCTGGCCTTCTCTGTTCCTGTCCTGACAGGTTCCAAGACCTCCCTGCTGTGATACAGGTGTTGTGTCCAATCCATTGGGACTTTGTTGATGTCGTGATTAAAGCATCCAGTCAGTCGTACAGGACTTCAGTTAGAGTTATGAGGGTAACGTCCCGTATTTTCAGTAGGAGCTGGGGACCATCGTGATCCATTACAACAAAGCCGCCCTGTTCTGCAGGAAAAACATTTTTTTTTTTTGTTGCTCTTAAAGATATATATTCTGACATCAAAACCAATGTCAAAGTACAATTACCTACAACCTACAACCTCAAAAAAGTCATTCTGATTGTCTGTGTTTTAAAATGAAATATCAAACAGAACTTCATGATGTCTAGCCTAAAATATAAGGACACCACTAGTTTAGGCTTTACTGTGTACTACTGGTTAATGCTCTTGCATACGCACCAACACACACGCGGTTTAAATGCTGTATTTTATTCCACAGGTCATAGAAATTTCATGTGATTGATTGAGAAAATGTTAGAAGAACGTACATGTTCAGGCTCCTATCGTATGTGAAAGTGAAACTTTCTCCCAACATTGAGGAGAGAGACTCACACATTCTTGTCTGGGCACATTTTTTTGTCCATGTTCACCCAAGTGAGAAGAAGGACATTGTCTATGCTCTGATCTGGGCCTCTCTCCTAGTGGTTCTGTTCTGATCTGGACCTCTCTCCAGTAGTGGCTCTGGTCTGGGCCTGATACCCTGAGTGGGTATCTCTGCAAGTGTTCAGGGCTGCTCTAGGATGTCCTAATGACAGATTTTTATCTGCAAGATGTGGAAGAGTGTGAACAGCACATGACCTGCGTGAATAGCACACGGCCTGCGTGAACAGCACACGACCTGCGTGAATAGCACATGACCTGCGTGAATAGCACACGGCCTGCGTGAACAGCACACGACCTGCGTGAATAGCACACGACCTGCGTGAATAGCACATGACCTGCGTGAATAGCACATGACCTGCGTGAATATCACATGACCTGCGTGAATAGCACATGACCTGCGTGAATAGCACATGACCTGCGTGAATAGCACATGACCTGCGTGAATAGCACACGACCTGCGTGAATAGCACACGACCTGCATGAATAGCACATGACCTGCGTGAATATCACATGACCTGCGTGAATAGCACATGACCTGCGTGAATAGCACATGACCTGCGTGAATAGCACACGACCTGCGTGAATAGCACACGACCTGCGTGAATAGCACATGACCTGCGTGAATAGCACATGACCTGCGTGAATAGCACACGACCTGCGTGAATAGCACACGACCTGCGTGAATAGCACATGACCTGCGTGAATAGCACATGACCGGCGTGAATAGCACATGACCTGCGTGAATAGCACATGACCTGCGTGAATAGCACATGACCTGCGTGAATAGCACATGACCTGCGTGAATAGCACATGACCTGCGTGAATAGCACATGACCTGCGTGAATAGCACATGACCGGCGTGAATAGCACATGACCTGCGTGAATAGCACATGACCTGCGTGAATAGCACACGACCTGCGTGAATAGCACACGACCTGCGTGAATAGCACATGACCTGCGTGAATAGCACATGACCTGCGTGAATAGCACATGACCTGCGTGAATAGCACACGACCTGCGTGAATAGCACATGACCTGCGTGAATAGCACATGACCGGCGTGAACAGCACCCCGTTTCTCTCATCTCTTCGACTAAATTCCAAATTGCCCCTCTCTGCGCTCCATTTGTTTGTTCACGTGCCTCAGCCAAATGTTATTCAAAGTTCAGGCCTTGGAAAAATGTGGGGTACAGAATGGTGGCTACCCAGGTACAGTACCAGGTACAGTACCAGTCAGAAGTGTGTCCCAACCTTTGACTGGTACTGCGTACGTGAATATATTACGATATTGTTTGCACATGTGCAATAACTCCTATCGCGATTACTTGTGCAAGTTAAAAGAAAACACTTCCTACATTTTCCAGAGGTCTTGTGTAGAACCACCAGATTTCTGCATTAACAGAAAAGCACAGAACGTTCTAGTGAATATGACCGTGAGGAGGAACCCAACGGATTAATCAGTTTACACTGTCATATTTCTGCGTTATTTTCCATGTGTTCCATGAAATACGTGGTTTTCGGTTGATTTCTCTTCATGTGAGGTAGCCAGACTTGCTTTATGGAAAAGAGGACATTTGAGAGAAATCAACAAAAGAAATGATATTACCACGTCTTGGATGTTTCATAATATCGGCTGGTCTTTTGTTCAGAATATTCCACATATCTACATTGGAATTTCGATGTGAATTTGATAACTTTAGAGTAGGAGCCAATAAGAATGACCAGTGCACACTTCCAGCTAGTCGGAATGGCACCTTATCCATGAGCAAAGTGGAATCTAATAAGGCACCAGCTGTTTCACACAAACATTTGTAAGTTCACCTAATTTTTTACTTGTAATTTGGACTGTCAGATTTTCTAGGAATGCCACTTTTTTTAAAACATATATTTTAATGTGTTAATGACAGTGGTGAAGGGTGTATTATTTATGTCACAAGTGTGCTCCCGGATATTCATGGATTTGTCATCTCCATGTCATCTTTATGTCATCTCCATGTCATCTTTATGTCATCTCCATGTCATCTTTATGTCATCTCCATGTCATCTTTATGTCATCTCCATGTCATCTTCATGTCATCTCCATGTCATCTTTATGTCATCTCCATGTCATCTTTATGTCATCTCCATGTCATCTTTATGTCATCTCCATGTCATCTTTATGTCATCTCCATGTCATCTTTATGTCATCTCCATGTCATCTTTATGTCATCTCCATGTCATCGGATGGCTCTTCCAGTAAGTTTAGTTTCCCATCTCTCCTTCTCGCTCTCTTGGTTTTCCCCGACCTCGACAATGGCACTACTGTATCCTGAGGTACATTGTGAGGTTTGTTGCTACTTATTAAAGGTTTTTAGACAGGAGACCAGTGTTTCTGCTGTCCCATACACAACAAGGCTGTCATATACCACGATGATACTCCCGGGGTGTGGTTTATATTCCGTTGTCTGCCGCTGGCATCGTGGTATCGTTCAAAAGGTCTACGATTTCTGTTGTCAGTAGGGTTTCAGTTGTCTTTTATGACGGCCAACAAATACTGGAGGCACGCTGAGGTAATTCCACGCCGCTGGACAACAGCTCAACAGCAGTTCTCCAGTTTTATGTGTTATCTGCTGTCTCCATCACTCTCTCTCTCCTCTGTTTGTTTGTTTCTCTTTGACTTCCTCTGTGGCAGCTGCTAATCTGCTCAGACTCTGACTCAACTCTTCAGATTGTCCTTATAAGGACAAACTCAGTCCAACGGTGGAGTTTAAAGCAGCGGTCCCGTCTGCAGCTTTGGCTGTACTCCCGTTCTGGAGGTTATTACACACCACTGACACACACACACACTCCGAGGCTTATATTGAATTTCTTTTCAGCTTTATACACACTTTTCAGTTCTCACTGGACGCCAGTTATAATGCCTGCCCCAAAGCTGTCATTCTGATACACCTATCAGATGCACTTAACACTGTGTAGTTGTAACTGAGACAGGGCGCTGGGTACAGGGCGCTGGGCGTGGAGGGGATTCCTGGCAGACCGAGTGGTGCTGTGGGGTGACGTTACTCAGGCTCTGTCAGCGTGACTCACTCTGTGCCACAAGCAGCCTGGTGGCTCAACCTATCGTCACACACGGCGGAGTGTCTCTGTGTCAGCCTGTCGGCCAATGGGGACGGAGAACAGAGGGGGCCTATGTCTGCCTGTTTAAGTGGTTAAGTCACGCTGGATTTAAGTGTGTTGGCTGTGAGGTCAAGCCAGCAGTAAGTGACGGGACCACCCGGGACGTCATGGCTGTTGCCAAGCGACTGATAGCGGTGACTGGTTTAGCTCAATCCAGTTCTCCCTTTCGACACAATCTTTATATTCGTTTGACAACGAAACCGTGACACGATAGCGTTTGTAATGAAACTACTTAAGGATTTCTCATATACGATTTGCCCTCTGACCACAGCCTGTGACTTTGCTGCAAGGCTTTCGTAGATACGTTAGGAATACAGTGTAACTAACTTCGGTATTTCGGGCCTGGGACCTGGTATGTAGCCGCTCTGGTTTGTTTTCCTTACCGTTTTACCACAGGCAGTCAGACACGGGCGTGGTGGACTGGCTGCCTGCTTCCACAGCGTCCTCACGAGCCTGATTGCCTCGGAAGGTCTCGTGCTCCATAATTACATGCAAATTGAAACTGATTGATTGAGAGTTACTTGGCTGTCGAATTAATAAAGAAATTGCCTGAAATGTGCGATTTGCTTACATAAAGAAACACATTTTTGTGTATACGTTTTAAAATCTACTGCCTTGAGTTAATGGCACGCTAGACTTTAATTTATAAGCGAAAGACACAGAGTGATCAGAAAGTTTCAATAGTATAGAGTTCACCAGACACCGTCATAAATCATCATTCCAGATGCCCTGACTCCGCCCCCCAATGAGTCAGAAGACTCCACCTCATGTCTGTGGCGTTGACAGAATAACGAGGTTTACTGCGACTTTGTACTTTGTGTAAGTGTGACATAATAATACTTATCTCGGTCAACTGACTCAGGCTTTGTGAGCTGTGACGGAGCATTTTTTAATTTCCTTCCTGTATTATTTTACAGTGCTCAGGACGACCCGTGAGAGTGGGTTTCAGTCCAACCGGCTGCTTAACTCACGCTCGGAAATATTAAATACATCCAGTACTGTGGGCATAGTGTCTGGACTCAGGAAATGCTCTCTGTTGTGTAGTTTGGTTTGACCAAAGTGACAGTTGGTAACCATGGTGATACAGTTGCTTTTAGCAGGCCCTCCATTCATTCTCTACTTCTTCTTTTCCATACCATTATAAGCTCCATGGGGGTTACACACTTCAATGAGCCAAAGGTCAAAGAACTCTGTGTGTATGTGTGTTTCTGTGTCTGTTTCTTTTAAACGGTCATTTTGTGTTTTTCTTGGAATACCGCCAAATGAAAGGTGTGTTTTATTTGCTCAATCATTACTCATTACCTTCCGGTTCTGGCCTCGTTCCTGCCTCCAATTTATTTGTTTCTCTTTTCCCTCTTCTTAAATGGGTGGTTGTTGGGTGGAGGTTTTCGTGCCGACGACAACCTGTGCGTCCCAAACATTTCCGATCACCGAACAGTGTTCTCGATCATCCTTTGTCTTAGTGTATTTTTATGTGCACACTGGATTTTTCTGTTCAGATAATTAATTAAGTATGTCTTCCAACTCGTTAGGGGGACGAAACACAGCTCTGACCGTTCAATGTCTTTCCTAACCTTCTTGTTCAGAGGTTCACTTTGCAGTCTGTCACCACAAATCAGTCTCACGGAGCTTCAAAAGAGACCCATTGATCAGAACAATTGGCTTTGTGCAGCTACTGTATCAATAATGAATACAGATTTAAACCATGTGATGCATCTTATCGTCTCGTTGTGCTCCACTGGATATGAAAAACAAGTGGCTCTACTTATGCAGAGGAACAGGGAAACATATCCCAATGGAATATGCTACTGCGTGTAGCAGTTATTCTATTTAACGTGAGCAAATGATTAGCAAAGGGAAGCACGAACCAAGTTATTGATATACCCAGTTGTCAATCATCAAGGGAAACACTGATTTTCCCAGGTACATTCATCTATAGTTTCCTTGTTTTCGATTTAGCACATTCCTGAACTAATAATCAAATGCAACACAGTATTTCCATTTGGATTTAATATTTGATCCTGTACTAGGTTTCGCCTGTGCATGGAAAACTGCTTCTTATATCTTACATTACGAGGTTTGTTTTAGCATGAAGACCTTTAATTGATTTAGCCCCTGGATGGACCAATCAGGATTGAGTTCAAAGCCATGAATTGACTGGCCTGTTGGAATCTCATTGGAGCCCACCTGATGCTGACAGCCTGTAGGTCAGAATCCTGATGATCACAAGTTCTGGATTATGTTTCTTCTGTCTCATCATCACCTTGTGATCTTAATTCCTATCTGCGCTGCCCTTGTCAGGAATAATCGGGGCGATTATTTTACAGAACTGGCAACGCCAGCCAGGATGAAGTGAGCACTTCTTTAAAGGGATAATCGACGGGAATGTTCAGTATTGTCATTTGGATGTGATGGACTTCCACCCCGCAGATGGTGTTTGAAGGTCACATGTGCTTTATCTGTGTTCCATCTGTAGTCAATTCTCTATTGGCACTTTCTATGTTAAAAAAAATAATTAGAGAACTGGCCACTATAGATCACATTAAATCAACCCCCACATCCTTGTTAAGAAAGCATTAAACACAGCGTGCTTGTAAGATCAAGTGTATGTTCTGAATGGGAAGGTCACCACTAGGGAAAAATGTGTCTTTTGCCCTCTGACCTCTCCTGTCGGACGTCCCTCCTGTCATGATATGTAATAGATAAGTAACCTATTGCTACCCGTAATGAGGAATGTAATGTTGGGGTTACTGGGCGGGGCACAGACAGATAAAGATGTCACGGTTATAACACAGACCTGTCTCGTGTCGTTACTAAAGCATCATCACAAAACATGGTGTCAGAAGTAAAGTACTACAGAAATTAATACGCCAACGAGTATAACCAAGATGGATGGATTGAAGCCACCGGCGGGACTGGATCTACTGCACGGTAATTTGTCGGAGAACTGGAGAAGATTTCGGCAACGGTTTGAGCTGTATCTAGACGCAACCGGTAGCGCTAGCAAGCCAGCCAAGGTAAAGTCCTCGCTGTTGCTTCATGTAGCCGGCGAAGAAGCGGTTGAAGTGTATAATACCTTCACGTTCGATAAAGACGATGATAAATATAGTCTGTCAAAAATAATGGCGAAATTTGAAGAGTACTGCAACCCAAAAAAGAACATAACCTATGAGAGGTATAAGTTTTTCACATGTGTGCAAGGAGACATGCCCATTAGCCAATACATAACGGAATTAAAGCTAAAGGCGAAGTCATGCGAGTTTGGATTGTTGCAACAATCTCTTATAAGGGACAGAGTTGTCTGTGGAATCACGTCAGATGTCATGAGGGAGAGACTTTTAAGAGAAGTTGACATAAGTCTGGAAAAAACGACCCAGTTGTGTATCGCGGCAGAAATGACAAAAGCTCAGATGAAGCAAATGCATGATGAGAATCACAACTACGGACATGACTCTGCACGTGAATGCCAGCACGTGGATGCAGTGAAACACATGCAGACACGAAACAATGAGCATCGAAATAAATACAAACCGAAGGAGAAAGAACGTACAACCATTTTTAATTGCAATAGATGTGGAACGGAACATGCATCACGGAATTGCCCCGCATATGGCAAACAGTGCAAGAACTGTGATAGAATGAACCACTTTGCCAAGATGTGCAAATCAAAGAAAGTGCATGCGGTGGATGATGATGACGTCAAGGAACAGACACTTAATATGTTCGTGGGTGCAGTGCAAACGCACACAGAGACAGATGAATGGACGGTTGACTTGAAATTGGAGCACAAACTTGTAAAATTTAAACTAGACACAGGTGCCCAAGCTAATATCATCCCGTATAGCCTGCTGCAAAGATTTGGAAAAAGAACATGTTAAGGCCCACGAAAGTGAAACTGTCAACTTACACCGGAGAAAAATACATGTGAAAGGAAAGTGTACCTGGTCAGTGAAATACAAAAAGAAAACACATGTCCTGGAATTCATGGTTGTGAAATCAGAGGGTCAACCAATACTAGGAATTAAAGCATGTGAACAAATGAGGCTCGTGCAGAGAGTGATGGAAGTGAACAAAAGTGACAAAATGAGTATCTTCAAGGAGTATGCTGATGTGTTTGAGGGCATAGGTTGCCTGGAGGGCGAACATACAATTCGAATAGATGATAATGTGGTGCCGAGAGTACATCCACCTAGAAAAATACCAGTGACTTTAAGGGAGAAACTGAAAATGGAACTTAACAGAATGGAACAAATAGATGTAATAGAAAGAATTGAAGAGCCCACACAGTGGGTCAACCCCATTGTGATTGTGGAAAAGCCTAATGGGAAATTGAGAGTATGTTTAGACCCCGAGATCTCAACACAGCAGTTATGAGAGAACACTACCAGCTACCAACGGTGGAAGAAATAACTAGTAGACTCTCGAAAGCTAAATACTTTACAGTGTTGGATGCAAGTTCAGGTTTTTGGCAAGTGAAATTAGATGAAGCCAGCTCCCGGCTTTGTACATTCAACACTCCTTTTGGCCGTTTCAGATTCCTCCGACTCCCATTTGGGGTCAACTCCGCTCCAGAGGTGTTTCACAGGACGGTGAGGCAACTTTTTGAGGGTATTGAAGGCGTTGAGACATACATTGACGATCTTTTGATCTGGGGAGAAACAAGAGAGCAGCATGATCACAGACTGAGGCAAGTGTTAGAGAGGTCAAGGGCCAAGAACTTCAAGCTGAATAAAGAGAAATGCAAGATAGGCTTAGAGGAAATCAAATATCTAGGTCACATCTTCTCAAAGGATGGTTTGAAACCAGATTATACCAAAATCGAGGCAATCAAGAAAATGCCCACTCCTGAATGCAGGAAGGATGTGGAGAGATTTCTAGGCGTGGTCACTTACCTTGCAAAGTTCATTCCAGACATGTCGCAACATACTGAGCCATTGCGGGTGCTTACCAGAGATGAAGTAGCCTGGCAGTGGGAGGAAGAACAACAGAGCGCATTAAATAAATTGAAAACTATGCTCACAGAAGCCCCTGTGCTCAGATACTATGATGTCAAGTTACCAGTAACACTCTCTGTGGATGCATCTAAAAGTGGACTGGGTGCTGTGATACTACAAGAAGACAAACCAGTGGCGTATGCATCCCGTGCATTGACGGAAACAGAACAGCGTTATGCGCAAATAGAGAAGGAGATGTTGGCAATTGTGTTTGGAGCAGAGCGCTTTCATCAGTATGTTTATGGTAGAGAGGTAGACGTACAATCCGACCACAAACCGCTGGAAGCAATAATGAAAAAACCATTGAGCAGTGCTCCAGCTAGAATACAAAGATTGTTAATGAGATTACAAAAATATCAAGTGAACGTACAGTATAAGCCAGGAAAGGAGATGTATATAGCTGATGCGTTATCCAGAGCGTACTTACCAGAGACGGACTCTCCTGAAAAAGAAATAGAAGCCCAGTTGCATATGGTAATGTCAAACTTACCTGTGTCAAATGAGAAACTGGACGAATTCAGAACCGAAACAAAAAGGATGTGATTCTAACAAAACTCACAGAGACAATACTCAATGGATGGCCGGAAAGGAGGTGCCAAGCATCTAAAGAAATACAAGGATATTGGAACTTCAGAGAGGAAATCTCAGAAGGGAGTGGAGTTTTGTTCAAGGGAGAACAGATAATCGTTCCAGCATCAATGAGAGCAGAAATGCTTAAGCGAATCCATGAAAGTCACTTAGGCATAGAAAGCTGCAGACGAAGAGCAAGAGATGTGCTTTTTTGGCCGGGAATGTCACAAAGCATAACAGAGATGGTAAACAAATGTGATGTGTGCAACACACACCAGAGGCGCCAAACCAAAGAACCATTGCATCCACACAGGGTTCCTGAAAGACCCTGGCAGAAGATAGGTGTTGATTTGTTTAACTTTGACCAACAGGACTATCTGCTTTTGGTAGATTACCACTCAAAATTCATTGAGGTGGAGTGGCTAAGATCAGACACAAGAAGCAATACGGTCATTACACATCTGAAGTCACAATTTGCCAGACATGGAATTCCTGAAACTGTTATTTCAGACAATGGGCCACAGTTTAGCTCCCGTGAGTTTTTGATTTTTGCGAAAGAGTGGGAGTTCAAGCACAAAACCTCTAGCCCCCATCACGCACAGTCAAATGGAATGGCTGAAAGAGGAGTGCAGACTGTTAAACAGATGCTTAAGAAAGCTAAGGCTGATGGGAAAGATCCATACTTGTCTCTGCTGAATCTGAGGAGCACACCCATGGAGGATATTGGAGCATCTCCCGCTCAACTGTTAATGGGTCGAAGGCTGAGGACGAGACTTCCGATTACATCGGAGTTGTTGAAGCCTCGTATGGTAACTGAGCCAGTACAGCAGTTGTTGGAAAACAGGCAAAAGAAGCAGAAAGAATATTTCGACCAAGGAGCCAGGCCTCTTCAGAAACTGCAGGTTGGCGACAATGTAAGAATATGGCAAGATGGCACATGGAATCCAGCTGAGGTAACTGGAGTGTCTGAGCAGCCAAGATCTTATGTCGTTCAGACACCTGAGGGGAAGGTGTACAGGAGGAACAGAACATTGTTAAAGAAATCAAATGAACAAAGTGACACCTCAAGCAAGGACATGGACAATGAAGATGAGACTCAACAAAATGAGTATAACAACGCAGAGAAAAAACACAACTTTGACACCCAATTGTGGAAAAGGGGTGCCAGTCCCACCGAGCTCTCTAGCTTACCGGTGAAATCTGCATGTGGACGTGTAGTCTCAAAACCGAGGAGGCTTATTGAGGAGTAGTTCAATGATGTCTCCTCAAGTTCAAACAATGTAACAGTTCAAAGGACAGTGTTATGTAAAAAAAAAAAAAAAAAAAAAAAGTACTATTAATAACAGTTATAATGCTGGTGTGTTATGTTGAGCTTTATAGAAGGTGGACACTTTTCTTGTTTTTTTTTTTTGCTGTTTGTAAAAAAAAAAAAAAAAAAAAAAAAAAAAAAAAAAAAAAAAGGGAGATGTCATGATATGTAATAGATAAGTAACCTATTGCTACCCGTAATGAGGAATGTAATGTTGGGGTTACTGGGCGGGGCACAGACAGATAAAGATGTCACGGTTATAACACAGACCTGTCTCGTGTCGTTACTAAAGCATCATCACAAAACACCTCCCATCCGTGTGACGTCCGTGTCGTTCTGCCAGCTCGTACGTTCCAGTGCCATTTCCACACTCCTTCTCTTTGGAAGTTTGCCGGAATGTGTGGAATGATCTAGACTTTCCCACCCTGCTCTTGTCTGCCCAATTTTAGGCATGACAAACTTTCCCTTTATTCCTCTGTCATCCTACCCCAGCGGTATTGCTACGTTCAGGAAGCAAGTGGGAATTTACATGACTGAGGTAATACAAGTTCAACTTCCTCTCTCTCTCCCATTTGTGTCACTTGTGTTGAACTTGTGTTGAATAACAGTCGGCCTGTCCTGGTATTTCTCCTACAGCCCAGTAGCCTATCATCTCATTCAACGCTTCTCACTCTGCGCTTTACTGACGTTAGGTAATTTGTAGTAAAACATGTTGACCTGGTGACCCTGTGACATTTGTCTACAGACCAACAGTAGCACAATGCTTCCTCACAGAGCTATGTACAATTAACACTTACTACCGCCCAGCGGCCATTTTAAACCTCCTTTAATTATTTAAGAAAGCGGGGAAAATCACACACACACACACACAGACACACACAGCACCCATAAAGTAAGCATTACGTTTAATGATGTGGTCTAGGACTGATGAGAGGTTAGGGATAATGTTCACCATGTTGGGATTTCTGCCATGTGTTTAATGGTACAAGACCTTAGTTTAACATGTTCTAAACATGCCTGTTAAAGTGTGTTAATTAGAGGTGGTGTTCTACTGTGTGTTGTTTTACTGTGTGTTGTTTTACTGTGTGTGGTTCTACTGTGTGGTGTTCTACTGTGTGTTATTCTACTGTGTGTTGTTCTACTGTGTGTTGTTCTACTGTGTGGTGTTCAACTGTGTGTTGTTTTACTGTGTGTGGTTCTACTGTGTGTGGTTCTCCTGTGTGTGGTTCAACTGTGTGGTGTTCTACTGTGTGTTGTTCTCCTGTGTGTGGTTCTACTGTGTGGTGTTCTACTGTGTGGTGTTCCACTGTGTGTGGTTCTACTGTGTGGTGTTCCACTGTGTGGTGTTCCGCTGTGTGGTGTTCCGCTGTGTGGTGTTCCGCTGTGTGGTGTTCCGCTGTGTGGTGTTCCGCTGTGTGGTGTTCCGCTGTGTGGTGTTCCACTGTGTGGTGTTCCACTGTGTGGTGTTCCACTGTGTGGTGTTCTACTGTGTGTGGTGTTCCGCTGTGTGGTGTTCCGCTGTGTGGTGTTCCGCTGTGTGGTGTTCTGCTGTGTGGTGTTCTGTGTGGTGTTCTACTGTGTAGTGTTCCACTGTGTGGTGTTCTGCTGTGTGATGTTCTGCTGTGTGGTGTTCTACTGTGTGAGGCAAACAGAGTAGGGACTGTTTCCCATAGATTACCTGGGATGAGCTTCAGGCAGACGTGAAACTCTGTGACAGTCACAGAATGATGTGGCCGTTTCATTATTCCCCATTTGTTATTTCTGTGTGGTCGTCGTGATGCATCCTTCCTTGTGCGTTTTTTGAATTATTGTCCGGATTCAAGATACATGTTCAGATAATGCCGTCTTAAACGTGTGGTATTCTCTAAGACATTTGGAAAATAAAATAGATGTGAGAATGATGAGCTGCTGTGTGTGGATAGCTTCAGGTAACCCCGCCCTCCATGGGCTTTCTCCTAATTTACTTTCCTGCTCTTCTCTGTGTCTTTAGCTGGATGGAACGATGGACCTGGATGAGAGACGTTTGATACGTTCAGCCATCAGGGACCTGAGGCTGAGGGAGATAGAGGACATGGAGGCGGCACTGTCCAGCAAACGCTTCCGGCCCACGAGCCTGAACCAGAACGACAACAAGGAAAATCAACTTCGAAACCGGTGAGCCTCCTAAACCTGAATGAATTTGTGTGTGAGATCCAGGCACGTGTGATCCAATATGCTCTTCTTCAACCAAACCTGGGAAATGACACACATGGCTTCTTGTCACTAATCTAAAAAAACTGACGACCTTCGGTCGTTGTCGTGCTGAAAGGTGAACTTCATCTTCAGCTTTCTAATGGAAGCCTGGAGGTTTTGTGCCAAAATTTGGAGCTGTAGATAATTCCCTCCACCCTGAATAAGGCCCCGGTTCCGGCTGAAGAAATACAGCCCCAAAGCATGATGCTGCCACCACCATACTTCACTGTGGGTATGGTGTTCTTTGGGGGATGTGCAGTGTTGTTTTTGCACCAAACATACCTTACATAGGAGTTCAACCTTGGTTTCATGAAACCATAACACATTTTCACACATGTGGGATACTTGATGTTTGTTTTTGCAAACTTTAGCTACGGCTTGGATGTTTTTCTTTGCTTGAAAAGGCTTCTGTCTTGCTACCCTACCCCATAGCCCATAGATATGACAAATACGGGAGATTGTTGTCTTATGTAGCACACAGCCAGTAGTTCCGGCAGCTCCTTGTGTGTAGACTTTTTATATCCACTGTATGTAGTAAAACCTTTATATCACTTTGGCACAGAGAAAATGTATTCAAAGGTGTTTAATTGTGTCATAATTCTAAGTTAAAAGATAAATGTCAGTTTTTGATGTCAGTGTCTTTTTTCTGAACTTTTTTGTCCCATAACACCATGCAGATGTAAAACCTGATAGCTGTTGCCAGTGCTAACACGCTAACACACGCTAACTACCCCTGTGTGCCCGTCATAATCATTGTATTGTCAATTTGTTGTTGTTGGCCTGTAATCTTGGTTTAGCCTGGAAGCGTGTAGGCCGAGGCTTCTGGCACGAGCACGCTTCCCTCCGCTAATTGACTGACTTTATTACAGTAGCTTTACTAAAGCCAGGCAGGCCGCGGCTGCTCCTGGTGGACTCCATTTCTGGGTTACACATCTGACTTCACAGTTCTTCAACATTAGATGTCGGGCTGTGAGCTCTCCTGTGTCCCTACTCATGCTGGATTCTATTAGGAATGACTGTTAAATCACTTCCATTTGCTGTGGTAGTTGCATTACTTGGGTTACAGAAATAATACAGGGAGCCCCTTTAGGCTGTCACTTTCAAGGCTGGTTTTCGGATTTCTTCGATGGCTGACGTTTGTTTTTTCTCGGCCAAGAAATTGCCAGGCCTCTTCCGTTGATCCACAGCCGGCATGTGATAGGAACGCTGGAGATCCCAGTGGAGCCAGAGAGGTTCAGAACAAAGCAAAACAGAGCAGCATGCTTCTGAACGTAGATTGCGCCGCCCGGCTGGCTACTGGGACACATGTGCTAAGTCACGCATTATCTATCGTGACTTAGCACATGTGTTCATTTATCACATCCCTTCAGACGTTCAGGTACCCATCATTATTTTGTGTGAAGCTGGCTGTTGATGGGTACCTGAACCCTAACCCCGGGTGTGAACCCTAACACCAGGTGTGAACCTTAACCCCTAAGAACCATTCCATTCAACCACAGTTATTGATCTTTGTCTTCTCAGAGTATTATCTTGAGGCTCAAATTCTGGAATACATTTTGAAACGCGCTACAGTTTTAATTCTGACATGTTTGTGTGTCTCAGGTCAGATTTGGGCGTCCTAGATGTGCTCTCTGTGAAGCTACAATCCATCCAGGACATTGAGGAGCTAACTGCTCTGGTGAGTGCTAATGGTCACTGCGTTTCAGTTGGACGTCATCCACGGTGTGTCGCCCTCATCCTCTCACTGTTTGGATGACTTCCTGTCTGTGTTCCAGATGCGCGGGTCCAGTGAGTACGAAGAGAGGAAACTGATCCGAGCCGCCATCCGTCGCCTTAGAGAGGAGCAGCAGAGTGAGTACAGAAGAGGAGGTGAGAAGGAGGTGGAGGAGAGATGGAGGAGAATGAACAGAGAGGAGGAGGTGGAGACCACAGATTTTAGATTCTGCTGGTTGTCCTTCAGATAGCTGGTTGTCCTCGTTCCTGGAGATCTATATAAAATATGAAAACCACAAACCAGAGAAAGACGTTGGGATGAATCAGCAGATGAATCAATAGGTGTTAATCTGAGCGACGGGGCTGGAGAAATTACTGCTCCGATATTCACCCACAGAGCTACGGGTACAAGGACTGACTAAGCCTGAACTAGAAAGATGATTTTAAGTCATCATCATCAAATCAAATTTATTTATAAAGCCCTTTTTACTACAAAGTTGTCTCAAAGTGCTTTTACAATCACCAGCCTGAATCTAACAGAGCAAACATCAACAAGTTGAACAAAAAAACAAGTTGATACACGGCGGCTAGGAAAAACTCACTGAAAATCAGATTTAGGAAGAAACCTAGAGAGGAACCAGGCTCTGAGGGATCACCAGTCCTCTTCTGGCTGGGCTGGGTCAGTTTATGACAGTTTATGTGCTCAGAGAGCACTTCTATATTGAGTTAGGCAGCGTCTCTACGTGTGTGTGTGCTTGTTTGTGAGTGTGTGTGTGTGTGCGCGTGTGTGTGTCCCCTCATGGGTACTGATGCATGCATCACTTGTGATGAGAGAGCAGATAGCAGATTCCTGTCATTCCTGCTCTGTCTGGTCTATGTGACGAACACACACACACACACACACATGTATCCATGCGGAGAGTGAGACCAGCGCGGCTGTCTGATAAGGAGAGAGACATGTTAGGACACTAGTCTGAAACCCGCTACCTGGAGGTTCTGTTTGTCTGATGTGTACTTTCATTGTGCTGTTTTCTGATGTGTTGTTTGTTGAGTAGGTAACTCCTGTCCTGTCCTGTCATAACTCAGATTTTCTAAAAGTGTCTCCTTCAGGAGGATATGTTTGTACTCAGGCCATCATAATGAGTCAAATAAACAACACAGCCACCTACTCCAGCTGTGTGGCTACGGAGTGCGTCATATGATAAATCCTGTGCTCTGTAACGACTCTGTAACGACTCTGTAACGATGTTTCAGGTACAGAGGACAAGGGGAAGACCAGCGATCGCTGTCTGGAGTCGGAGGTCCGGGATCTCCATGGCAACGTGGAATCAGGGGTGAGTACAGACAAGGTAGATTACAGCCTGATATCTATTTATTACAGCTGTTATAGGTTTGGATAAATGGCAAGGTGATGAACTGACTGGTTTTGGGACTTGACTGGCTGCCTTTTTCCTTAACTCATAATGTGATTCTCACACCTTATTACATTTTTCATTGATTAAAACGTATGCGTGATCCTTCAGTTTCAAAAACAAGGTATTTGTGGACTCTTGTGGGTGTAGGTGTTTATTCTGGACAGTTATGATTGAGGTTTTGTTCTGCTACAGAATGCAGAAGACAACAGCCAGAGGTGTGGCCGTCTCACGACTGTCTCTATCTGGGTCCTGTGTGCATGTGTGTACTGTTTTAACTTAGACATTTTAGACGTGGAAACACATCGTTCTGAGGATGCTGGATTTGAATGTTAAAGCTTTAAAAATAACTTTATATATATAAATATTGGAGCGAGAATTCCTCCCTGCCCAATAAAAAAAAAATGCTACACCCTCTGTTTGACAGGTGATTCAAAATGTGACCAACGCCATGCAAAAGTATATATCACCACATTTCAATCTGTCACAGAGTCACAATTACTGTGTGACACTAGGAGGCGGCTAGAGGTGTGGTCTGTCTCACTCTCTCTGTCGGTCTGTCTGTCTGTTTGTCAGTTGGAGATTGGAAAGAAAGCTCAGTGTCTGTCCTTTAAAGGGTTACACGCAAGCAACTTTTTCACACAGTTGGTTAGGAGAGGCCCCTTGTGGTCAGGGAAGGTAACTACCATATTCATAACTAATTGCAATCCATTTCCCAAACACTTCTGCCCGAAGAAGTTTCAATAACTTGGTTGAGCTGTCACGGCTGTGTAGGTGGCGGAAGGATGGAGCCAGACAACCCACGGAAATACTCTCGAGTCTCTTTAATACCTTACGGAAAAACCCGTAGTATTACTCAAAGCCACACAGGCAAAGTAGAGGATGCGACGCAGCGCACAAACTGTAACCACTCCTCACACGGAGGTATAATAAACAAGAAGCCCAGAGCTCACAACGAGACTCGGGCTGTACATAACACACGTAACACGAAACAATTCCACACAAAGACCAGACCAAACACAGGGAACTTAAATAGTACACTAATGAGATAATGGACACCAGGTGTAGTGATGACGAGACTGAACAAGGTGTGCAGGGGGAGGAGATAACGATGGTGGCTCAGAAGACCGGGGAGGACGACCGCCGAAGGCCGCCAGCAGGGGGTGGCACACTGGCTTCTGAGGGAGTTCTCACAGTACTCCCCCCCTGACGCGCGGCTCCGGCAGCGCGTCGACCCCGACCTCGGGGCCGACCCGGAGGACGAGGAGCTGGACGGTCAGGGCGCCGGCGATGGAAATCCTCCAGAAGGTTTAAGTCCAGCACATCCCACGCCGGCACCCAACATCGCTCCTCCGGGCCGTACCCCTCCCACTCCACGAGATACTGAAGGCCCCCTCCCCGGCGTCTGGAGTTGATGATGTCCCCGACAGTGTATGCCGGGGCCCCCTCGATATCCAGGGGGGGCGGGGGGGTCTCCAGCACCCTAGATCGCTGGAGGGGACCAGCCACCACCGGCCTGAGGAGAGAGACATGAAACGAGGGATTAATTCGATAGTCAGGTGGCAGCTGCAATCGATACGTCACCTCGTTCACTCTCCTCAGGACTTTAAACGGCCCCACAAACCGCGGGCCCAGCTTCCGGCAGGGCAGGCGGACGGGCAGGTTCCGGGTCGAGAGCCAGACCCGATCCCCCGGGGTATAGACGGGCGCTTCACTGCGCCTCCGGTCAGCGGACGTTTTTTGGCGCTGTTTGGCGTGCTGTAGGTGGGTGTGGGTAGCATCCCATGTCGCCTCAGCACGCCGGAACCACTCATCCACTGCCGGTACCCCGGTGTCAGCCTGGCTCTGCTGCCACGGTGCCAGAACCGGCTGGTACCCTAGGACACACTGAAATGGGGTTAGGTTAGTGGAGGAGTGGCGGAGTGAATTTTGGGCATACTCTGCCCATGGCAGAAACTCCGCCCACTCCCCCGGCCGGTCCTGACAATATGACCTCAGGAACCTCCCCAAATCCTGATTGACTCTCTCCACCTGCCCATTAGCCTCGGGGTGGTAGCCGGAGGTCAAACTGACCGAGACCCCCAGGCGTGCCATAAACGCCTTCCAGACACCAGACGTGAACTGAGGGCCCCGATCAGATACTATGTCCTCCGGTACCCCGTAGTGCCGGAAGACGTGTGTAAACAGGGCCTCTGCGGTCTGCAGGGCCGTTGGGAGACCTCCCAGGGGCAGGAAGCGGCAGGCCTTTGAAAAGCGGTCCACAACGACCAGGACTGTAGTGTGACCTTGGGAGAGAGGGAGATCAGTCAGAAAATCAACACTAATGTGAGACCATGGTCGCCGTGGAACGGGCAAAGGTTGTAACTTACCCGCCGGAAGGTGCCTAGGTGCCTTACACTGGGCACACACGGAACACGAGGAGACGTACAACCTCACATCCTTGGCCAGACCAGGCCACCAATATTTATTGGTAAGGCAGCGCACTGTCCGACCAATGCCCGGGTGACCCGAGGACACCGATGTGTGGGCCCAGCAGATGAGACGGTCGCGAACATCCAGCGGCACGTACACGCGCCCCTCGGGGCACTGAGGAGGAGATGGATCCGTGCGTAATGCGCGCTGGATGTCCGCATCAACCTCCCACATCACCGGTGCCACTATACAGGAGGCAGGAAGAATAGGTGAGTTATCAACCTGCCTCTCCTCTGTGTCATATAATCGAGACAGCGCGTCTGCCTTGACGTTCTTCGTACCCGGAATGTACGACAACGTAAACTCAAACCGGGTAAAGAATAACGCCCACCTGGCCTGGCGAGGGTTAAGCCTCCTAGCAGCCCGTATGTACTCCAGGTTACGGTGGTCAGTCCAGACTACAAACGGGTGTTTCGCTCCCTCGAGCCAGTGTCTCCATTCTGTCAGAGCTCTGACTACAGCTAACAGCTCCCTATCACCCACGTCATAGTTTTGTTCCGCCGCACTGAGTTTCCGCGAGTAGAACGCACAGGGACGGACTTTGGGAGGGGTGCCCGAACGCTGGGACAGTATAGCACCAATCCCAACCTCCGATGCATCCACCTCAACTATGAAGGGAAGTGATGGATCAGGGTGAGCCAAAACCGGCGCGGATGTAAACAGCATTTTTAGTGTACTAAACGCGCGGTCTGCCTCGTTCGACCAACGAATCCGAGATGGCCCCCCCTTCAACAATGATGTAATGGGAGCTGCTACCTTGCCAAAGTTCTTGATGAATCTGCGGTAGAAATTCGCGAAACCGATAACTCGCTGTACCGCCTTTACCGTGGTTGGAACGGGCCAATTACGCACGGCAGCCACGCGATCAACCTCCATTTCCACCCCCCTCGTAGTAATGTGGAACCCGAGAAAGGAGACTGCTCGCTGGAAAAACAGACACTTTTCCAATTTGGCATACAGGTCATGCGACCTCAGTCGATCCAGTACTCTGCGAACAAGCAAAACATGATCAGTCCGGTTATCCGAATACACAAGGATGTCGTCTATGTAGACGAACACGCCGCGGCCGATCATGTCCCGAAAAATGTTATTCACAAAGGACTGGAAAACCGACGGCGCATTCATTAACCCGTACGGCATCACCAGGTACTCATAGTGACCTGATGTTGTGCTAAAGGCTGTTTTCCACTCATCTCCCTCCCGGATACGCACCAAATTGTATGCACTCCTGAGATCTAACTTTGTAAAAAAGCGTGCCCCGTGCATTGACTCGATTACAGACGAAATCAGTGGGAGAGGGTACCGATAGCGAGCTGTAATGTTGTTAAGTGCTCGATAGTCAATACACGGTCGCAAACCGCCGTCCTTCTTTTTTACAAAGAAAAAACTCGAGGATGCTGAAGAGGTGGAATGGCGGATCATCCCCTGCTTCAATGACTCGGACACATACGTCTCCATCGCTTCTGTCTCTGCCTGAGACAGGGGATACACGTGACTGTATGGTGGTACAGCGCCTACCTGCAGTTCTATCGCGCAATCCCCCGGTCGATGGGGAGGTAATTTGGTAGCCAATTGTTTTGAAAATACGAGGGCCAGATCAGAATATTCGGGAGGAATGCGCACAGTGGAGACACTGTCTGGACTCTCCACCGTCGTCGCTCCGACGGAAACACCCAGACACCTCCCTGACATTCCCGCGACCAACCCGTCAGTGCCCTCCGAGGCCATGAAAATTGAGGATTGTGTTTCGACAGCCAAGGCATGCCTAGCACAACGGGAAGGAAGGTGAGTCAATTAATTGCAATGTAATCATTTCAGTGTGTGTGTGTTGTGTGACCATAGTTACCGGTACCGTGACCTGCGTCACCATCCCCGATCCCAATGGTCGACTGTCCAGCCCCGTAATGGTTCGGGCACAGGCCAACGGCACCACCGGAATCTGTAACAGACTGGCATATGTTCTGTCAATAAAGTCCCCAGCTGCGCCGGAATCTACGAGCGCTTTACACTGGGGAGATTGCGGAGAAGTGGGGAAACAGACGTGAATTGTGGTATGGGTATCAGAGGGCCCTGACGGGGTGTGGGGTGTATTCACCCTCCCTGTCACAGGAATATCAGACCTCCTACACCCTGGTTTATTATTGCGCTGGTAGCAGTGAGAGGCAGAGTGGCCCTTTCTGCCACAAAAGCGCACTCTCTAGCCCGCGCGGTCTCCCGTGACGCGGTGCCTCCCACTTCCATCGGCTCTGGAGCGACAGCAGGACTGAGTGAAACGGAGGAGCCCAACCCGGAACGTCCGCGAACAACCAGTAGATTGTCCAATGTAATGGCCAATTCTACTAGCTGCTCGAAAGAGAGAGTTGCATCACTACACGCCAACTCCCGACGGACGTCCGGGTTTAGATGTACATTAAATACATCTTTCTTGGCCCGTTCGTTCCACCCAGCCCCGCTGCCAGGGTCCTGAACTCCAGCGCAAACTCCTGCACGCTCCTCTCCCCTGCCTCAGGAGAACAAGACGCTCGCCCACCTCCCCCTCAGGAGGATGGTCAAATACCGAGCGAAAGTGGCGGACGAACGCCTCGTAATCAAATAGGATAGACCCTCCCCTAGACCATATAGCTCCGGCCCAAGAGAGAGCCTTACCTGTGAGGCGGGTGATGAGTGCGGCGATTTTTCGTCGGTCGGAGGGCGCTGGGTTCAGATCCCCCAAATACAACTCGATCTGGAGGATAAAACCCTGACAGTGTTCTGCCGCTCCGTCATACACCGCAGGCGGATCCAAGTTGATTCCCGAGTAGCAGGTGGTAAGGGACTCAGTAGGGAATCTCCGCCGGTTGCGCTGTCCCGGGCAGCCGGGTCTCCAGCTGTCGTACGTTGGCGACCAAGGTGTTGAGGGCATCGCCCAATGATGTCAGCACCGCCGAGTGCTGAGCGAGGGTCTCCGCTATTGCTGGCTCCATGGCTCCGCGACGTAGTGGGTGTGGAATTCTGTCACGGCTGTGTAGGTGGCGGAAGGATGGAGCCAGACAACCCACGGAAATACTCTCGAGTCTCTTTAATACCTTACGGAAAAACCCGTAGTATTACTCAAAGCCACACAGGCAAAGTAGAGGATGCGACGAGCGCACAAACTGTAACCACTCCTCACACGGAGGTATAATAAACAAGAAGCCCAGAGCTCACAACGAGACTCGGGCTGTACATAACACACGTAACACGAAACAATTCCACACAAAGACCAGACCAAACACAGGGAACTTAAATAGTACACTAATGAGATAATGGACACCAGGTGTAGTGATGACGAGACTGAACAAGGTGTGCAGGGGGAGAGATAACGATGGTGGCTCAGAAGACCGGGAGGACGACCGCCGAAGGCCGCCAGCAGGGGGTGGCACACTGGCTTCTGAGGGAGTTCTCACATGAGCTGTGTGTCAAACACATGTTAGCTAATTGAAAAATGGGACACAATTCTGTCAGTCCGATCAAAGCTACGTGAGAATATTCGGCTATTTCCAATAGCTTAGGGACACAGCAACCCAATGGCATCAGAGTTTCCTTCAAGAGAAAACAAATAACTAAGTAGTTCTGGTGAATGCGTTGCAGAAAGGTTGATGAGCTTAACGGGACGATAATCAGATCTGTCTTTAATGTCTCCTGCCTGGAGCCAAACGAAATCTTATCAATGTTGTTCGATCAGTTTGTCTGCCCTCACCCAGATTAAAGATCTGTTCTTTAAAGACAGGATTTCTTTGGAAAAAACATGTTAATTCCTATTGTATGTTTTTTATAGGAATTGTGTAGTTGATGTGCTGGGCTATATGCTCTGCCCCATGGCTGTATCTAATCACCCTATAACCACTATATGACCACCATATAACCACCATATGACCACCGTATAATCACCATATGACCACCGTATAATCACCATATGACCACCATATGACCACCATATGACCACCGTATAATCACCATATGACCACCATATGACCACCGTATAATCACCATATGACCACCATATGACCACCGTATAATCACTATATGACCACCGTATAATCACCATATGACCACCATATGACCACCGTATAATCACCATATGACCACCGTATAATCACCATATGACCACCATATGACCACCGTATAATCACCCTATAACCACTATATGACCACCGTATAATCACCATATGACCACCGTATAATCACCATATGACCACCATATGACCACCGTATAATCACTATATGACCACCGTATAATCACCATATGACCACCATATGACCACCGTATAATCACCATATGACCACCATATGACCACCGTATAATCACCATATGACCACCGTATAATCACCATATGACCACCATATGACCACCGTATAATCACCATATGACCACCATATGACCACCGTATAATCACTATATGACCACCATATGACCACCGTATAATCACCATATGACCACCGTATAATCACCATATGACCACCATATGACCACCATATAATCACAGTGATTGAGCAATGCCTGGTGCTGAAAGTCTTCTGTTTGTTCATAACCAGATCCTTCATTAAGGGTTAATGGCTTATGTCAAGGGTCAAATGTTATTTCCTTATAGGCTGTATTTCCTCTGGGTCTGGTTTTGTTTGTCAGAGTTCCTGGCACCACTTACGCTACATAGTGCCGATAGAACAATCTAATGTAGAATCTCAATAATTATTTTAACTAAATTGTGTTGCTCTCATTCTGTCTGTCGCTTGTGTGTCCTAGATGGACTGTATATTTGATTACGCCTCCCCTCCTGTGCTCTGTGAGTACGCCTCCCCTCCTGTGCTCTGTGAGTACGCCTCCACTCCTGTGCTCTGTGAGTACGCCTCCCCTGCTGTGCTCTGTGAGTATGCCTCCCCTGCTGTGCTCTGTGAGTACGCCTCCCCTGCTGTGCTCTGTGAGTACGCCTCCCCTCATGTGCTCTGTGAGTACGCCTCCCCTCATGTGCTCTGTGAGTACGCCTCCCCTCATGTGCTCTGTGAGTACGCCTCCCCTCATGTGCTCTGTGAGTACGCCTCCCCTCCTGTGCTCTGTGAGTACGCCTCCCTTCCTGTGCTCTGTGAGTACGCCTCCCCTCCTGTGCTCTGTGAGTACGCCTCCCCTCCTGTGCTCTGTGAGTACGCCTCCCCTGCTGTGCTCTGTGAGTACGCCTCCACTCCTGTGCTCTGTGAGTACGCCTCCCCTCATGTGCTCTGTGAGTACGCCTCCCCTCATGTGCTCTGTGAGTACGCCTCCCCTCCTGTGCTCTGTGAGTACTCCTTCCTTCCTGTGCTCTGTGAGTACGCCTCCCCTCCTGTGCTCTGTGAGTACGCCTCCCCTCCTGTGCTCTGTGAGTACGCCTCCCTTCCTCTGCTCTGTGAGTACGCCTCCCCTCCTGTGCTCTGTGAGTACGCCTCCCCTCCTGTGCTCTGTGAGTACACCTCCCCTCATGTGCTCTGTGAGTACGCCTCCCCTCCTGTGCTCTGTGAGTACGCCTCCCCTCATGTGCTCTGTGAGTACGCCTCCCCTCCTGTGCACTGTGAGTACGCCTCCCCTGCTGTGCTCTGTGAGTGTTTGTCTTTCTTTTGAGTCTGGACTTTGGCGGTTAAACAGGATGCTGGTGTATTTTCTGGTCGTCGGAGGAGACTGCCTGGGTTTTCAGGTGTGGGGGGCTGTCCTGCCCCCTGAGGGTCGATGCGTTTGGGATGGAGTTCCAGCAGTCTGTCTTCAGTCAGTCTGTTCTGTTCTGTCTGTAGCTGGGCCAACAACAACAGCAGAAAGGCAGCAGCAACCGCCTGTCACACAATACAGAAGCTGATCTCTGAGCTGTACTCCATTGTCATGGGGAAGATTGAGGCTAAAGATTATGGTGTATAGATGAAAGAGAAACACGCACGCACGCACGCACACAAACACACACACACACACGTGGAGTACAGCAATCACCTGCTGACCCATATCTCATTATAGTATATCTATTTGAAGTATATATACATGTTATTGGATGTACAGTGGACATGAAAAGTCTACACACCCCAGGTTTTTGTGATGTGAAAAGATTTGGCGAAGAAAAATCATGTCAGAACTCAATCCAGGGTGTACACACTTATGCAACCAGGTTATTGTAAGGTTGTAAGGTTTTCCAGAAAATAGTACTGGAAGAACTTCTATTTTTCCCCCTCAAAGGTTTCAGTTTTTTTCTTATTTGAATTGTTCACGTAATAGGTCACATTAAAGGTGGAAAACGTTCTGACATGATTTTATCTATCTCTCATTTTTGAAGACTTGTTATATCCACCCCACACTAAATTCAGTGTGTTTAATCTGTACATTCAGGTTTTTCCATTTCTTTCTCATACGTACTTTTTCAACCGCCCTGTAGGTGAGTATTTCTCTGTCCGTCAATACCTGATGGCAATAACGCATGTAACAAATACACTGACTTGAATTAAGAAGAGATAGATGAAGTTAAATGTTCCCATCTGGGCAGTAGGGAGTATTTTGTCCACGTAGTTGCTAGAAACTATAATTACATGTATGGATAAAGGAATGTTGGCTTGAAGAAAGAACTTTGTGGGACACTATAACGTCGGCTGTTTTATGCTATATTTCTGCTTTTTGTCTGAAGCAACATCCCAATTTAGTCGACTCTTGGCTTTGACAGGGACAATACCTTAGTCAAAACAAAGTTCAAATATGTCAACTAGGTGACCTGCTGTTCTGGAAGGAAAAGGGATATTAGTGAGGGAGAAGGAAGTCTAAAGGCCCGGTAGACACAAGGGGGGGAGTGGCCTGTTGTTTGGTGTGTGTGTGTGTGTGTGTGTGAGAGAGAGACTGGGAGAGAGAGTGCAGTGTGAGGAATTGGGTATGGTGACTGCGAGAGAGGTAGCGTAATGGAAGTCCAGACTGCGACAGTTGGGAGCAGAGGGAACAGACAGCGCTAAATAGACAGACAGCTGAGCAAGGGAAACAAGGTAACTGAGACATTCTAGTTCTTCTGCTCTCACAGACCTCATTGTCCTCCTCTTTGAATACCTGTCCTTTTTTTCCTGACTTCTGTCTTTGCCTTATCAAAAATCCATCTGCTTCACACAAGCGCGTCTCTGTTGTTTTTCTAAATGCATTGGATCCTGAACTTTCATTTTAGACATTCGGAGCGGTCGTTTACGTTTCTGTCTGTTGGTTTTGTATAAACGTATTTTTCTTTATTAATCAAAGTTTTTTTGCTTTGGCATTTGCTTTTTGGCAAGGTCTATGTTGCAGAGAGACAAACATAGACAGTGTTGTTTGTTGTTGACTAATCTGTGATCATCAACATGTAAGGAACTGAGATGAGCAGTTCATCATTGTGTTATGGGATTAGATATCTGCTATAATGAGAGGATTAGATGAAGGAGAGAAATAGAGAGGAAAGTGTGATGATGGAGGAAGTGTGTGTGTGTGTGTGTGTGTGTGTGTGTCAAAATAATTTGCTACTGTATTTCACTTATTAGAGGTGAGCCTAGAGTATCAGGTTGCTCTGCCTAAATGCTGTCATGGAATCAGCCTCTGTCAGGCTTTCCTCAGAGGGCCATGTCCAGTTTAGTGGAGGACATAATTCACCACAATGCCGTTATGGGTTTTGCTTGTATGGAAAATTAACCCATTCTAATCCCTCTGCTTCGCTTCCGTTACCCCGGCTGGTGCAGTAATCTGTGATAGTATCACGGGTCCTCCGTTCCTCAGCCGTCAGCGTCTCATTGTTGGTTCTGTGGCTCTGAGGGTTCAGAGGAGTCCAGATGGCCCACGCTTCAACTGCGGTCGGGGCCCTAGAACTGTTTTCAGGGCAGAGCTTAAGCAATTACTGCCCTGGCCGACACAAATGGCCTCCTGAAACTCTACGGTGGGGCCACAGCCGCCACAGGACGGGAGCCCAGATCGGATTTAAGCCCAGGAGCTGATTTGGTCAGGGAGCTGGACTGGAGCTGTGTGTGTCCTGATTCCAGTCTGTCAGTTCTGAACTGTCTGCTTGGGCCCGAGACCAGAGACCAGAGGGCGCTAATGACACCATGGGATTGGCAACAGGTCTTGGGATCGGCTGCTCTCTTCATCTCTCTCTTCATCTCTTTCTTGTCTCTGTCTTTGTGAGAGCTACTTCATGTTCCCTTTAGATGAAGGGGAACTTTGACCTGATCACTGTCTGGGTTGGTTGAGGACACGAAAACATGGTCTTTCCAGGCTGTGGTTTGGGCCGTTCTATGTGCCCTGCATTGTCTGCCTGGTCTTGGTTTGGTCAGGAACAGGTTAACGAGTCATTAAGCTGATCTGAGACTCCATCTCAGTGTGAAGCTTCTGTTTGTTTGTGTTGTATGCTGAGTGACCGTGGCGACACATGAGACAGAGGCTGCTGATTAGCTCGTCTGTCTGTGTGACTGATTGAGTCATTCTGCACTAATCCCCTCACCTGTTCCAGGTGGTGATGGTCACTGTTGAGGGAGCCAAACACATTAGGCAATTCTAATGGTCCCCCCTCACTGTCCTCCTCCGTCTAGCCTGCTCTTCCTCAGGTTTGCCGGTGGGTTCTCTGGTGTGCTGGTGGGGTTCTCCGGTGGGTTCTCAGGTGTGCTGGTGGGTTCTCAGGTGTGCTGGTGGGTTCTCAGGTGTGCTGGTGGGGTTCTCCGGTGGGTTCTCAGGTGTGCTGGTGGGTAATCAGGTGTGCTGGTGGGTTCTCAGGTGGGTTCTCAGGTGTGCTGGTGGGTTCTCAGGTCTGCTGGTGGGTTCTCAGGTGTTCTGGTGGGTTCTCAGGTGTGCTGGAGGGTACTCAGGTGTGCTTGTTCGCAGGCTGTTTGTGTGTTTACCGTCTGACTGTCACCTGTTTCTGGTAACCGCCTGATTAGATTGAGTCGTTTACGAGGGTGTGGTTTTTAACCTTCTGAAACGGCTGCCTTGTGAATCTGCCTCAGGATCGTCACATTAAGCAAATACGTGTTTGTGTGTCCCAGATTTTAAATAACGACAAAGAATTCCATCTGGGAAGTCTGGTTGGTATTGTCACTTAAGGACGTCTGTCTTATTTGAGAGTCCGTGTGAAGGAAGTCAGTGTCACATTCCTAAAATATGTGTGGTCATTTTCGCTGTTAGTCACACAATTTTACATTCACTATTTCATGCCGAATTTGTCAAGTGCCAAAAGATTGCAACTTGTCGTTTCGTGTCAACGAAAAGGTCTGCCATTGGAAAGCAAACACAACAGCTGTTCATCCAACCTCGTATATTGTGACACAAAGTCAATAACAATTAACACATTAACATTTGTCAGAAAGAAAGACGTTAGTCGATGATCCACTGACGCGCACACGGTTGTCGTTTTTATGCACTCACACATGAACTCATTCCCTCGTGTGTGAGACTTCAAAGAATATTTAAAAATAATCTCCCCCTCCTCCATCCCATAACACATAAGCTCACTGTTTTACTTTAGGTCATGCCCACCAGTTTTAAACGGTTGTCTAAGAAAATGTATTGGAGTACAAAAATATATATTTGGCAGCGGTTTAGACTTTAACATGACGATTCCTATTGGGTGGATGTTCTCTCACAGACATTTTTAGCAACCAGGAAACAACAATGGTTTAAGTTTCCCCCAGCCACAAAATGAAGGCCGCATTCCCATTTCAACGGTACGTTTTGATTGGAGGAAACCAACCAATAGCTGGCCATAACAGCCAATCATTGAAACACAGCTCTAGTT
>CM055737.1:3258933-3456433 GCA_029465975.1 Dallia pectoralis | reverse complement strand
TTTCCTGAGGAGGAGGAAGAGGAGGAATGAGACAGGTTGGATATGGACAGTGAAGTACTTCTCCTAGCAGCGTCCTTCTATACTTTCCGCTGCTTGGTGTCCAACTACTGTTCTGATGCCGGCTCTTTAATCTCTCTCACGCATGTGCATGCATACATAAACATACATACATAAACACGCATACATAAACATACATACATAAACACGCATACATAAACATACATACATAAACATACATACATAAACACGCATACATACAAATACACACGTACATACAAATTTACATTTTGCGCACTTAGCAGACGCTCTTATCCAGAGCGACTTACAATAAGTGCAGGCATTTCACATATAGCTAAAACACACATCAAAAAGGCAATAAGTACGTTGTTCCTGGGTGGGTGCAGGGGGAAGTGCTAGAGATAGAAGGGGTGCTAGGAGAGGAGGAATGGGTGATAATCGTAGAGGAATGGTTCCGTAGGGAACTGGAACCTTTGTACTTCTGCTTTGTTCTCCTCACTATATCTTGGTGGTTGTGTTCGGCAGGCTCCAAGTCAGGCATGGTGTTGGTTCTGGACCCCTTGGTGAAGGAGGAGATGTCAGGACCTCTAATGACGTGCCCACAGATGAAGGATCATCTGACCTCATTAGATCCTGATGTTGCCCTGTCCCATCAGCAATGCTCTACAGCCTCAGAACGCAGCCTGGCCACCCAGCCCTGTCTGGACTCTGGAGCCTCAGATAAGAGCCTGGGTCAGGGCCCTGCCTTCAGGACCAGGGTGGACTCTGGAGCCTCAGATAGAAGCCTGGGTCAGGGCCCTGCCTTCAGGACCAGGGTGGACTCTGGAGCCTCAGATAAGAGCCTGGGTCAGGGCCCTGCCTTCAGGACCAGGGTGGACTCTGGAGCCTCAGATAAGAGCCAGGGCCCTGTGGACCAGGGTGGACTCTGGAGCCTCAGATAAGAGCCTGGGTCAGGGCCCTGCCTTCAGGACCAGGGTGGACTCTGGAGCCTCAGATAAGAGCCTGGGTCAGGGCTCTGCCTTCAGGACCAGGGTGGACTCTGGAGCCTCAGATAGGAGCCTGGGTCAGGGCTCTGCCTTCAGGACCAGGGTGGACTCTGGAGCCTCAGATAAGAGCCTGGGTCAGGGCTCTGCCTTCAGGACCAGGGTGGACTCTGGAGCCTCAGATAGGAGCCTGGGTCAGGGCTCTGCCTTCAGGACCAGGGTGGACTCTGGAGCCTCAGATAAGAGCCAGTGTTCAATCCAAAGAAGCAGATTGGGGTCTGGGGCCTCAGAGTCCCACTTTAGAACAAAACTGGACTCTGGCACATCCGATTCCAGCGTCGGGGGGATACTGTCGGGTAAACGACTGGACTCTGGGACGTCTGACCTGAGTGTAGGCGTGTTGCCTGTGGGGCGTGGCCAAGGGGAGGAGCCAGAGATGCGCATGGGTCATACCTCGTCCGGCACAGACTCAGAGGCTGAAAGCACCAGCCGACATCTGGTCCAGCCCTGCCAGGAACGCTACACAACCCACTGTGATCAGTCCGATGGGGGTGTCCTATCCAGGAAAGCCCCAGGTTCCCACAGCGGCCTGCTCAATGGCAGTTCCAGGGGAACAGGAGACGTCCAGGAACAAAAGGTACAGTCTGGGTTATACTGGTCACTCATATCGCTCCAGTAATGCTTGCTGTGATGAGCTGCTTTATCTTTTAGTGAAATATGTTATTACACCAATAGAGGGAGCTGTTGAGATATCGTGAAGATGCTGCCGCGTTCGCTTTTATATTGTGTTCCAAATGCCTGGTAGATGTCAGGCCTAAACCCATTAATTGTTTTAACTGTTTTAAGTAGGAATGCACTTTAAATTTTCCTTGATCGGGCTAATGTGAGCGCTAGTCAGACAAGTGTTCAGTCAGAAATCGGTTTCATAAACCAAATCCTAAACCAACCACCAATGGCATTCCATCGTTTGGCTTATAGTTTGATTGTTTCGTCTACGTTTTTTATTCCCGAAATACATTTAGGTGGGTGGTCACATTTCATTCACATCTCAAATGTAGAGTCATGTGTTTTGTAGTCCAATTAACCACTACTTCTACTAAATGCAGTCATATGGATTTGACTTCAATTCAATACAAATACAGTGTGCATTGAATTGTGTGCAATATCAACCCTGTACATGAAGAAGCTTGTTTACTTGGCCTGAATGTGATGCAGAAGAGGGCGGCTTTAGTGAATTGACACGACACTTAAGAACGCAATCTAACTGCATCTGGTGTGGACTGGGGTTCTCCAGAAGTCTTGTGGCTCGGCCAAGAACTTAGGGAATGTGAACGTTGTGATTTGACAGTTCAATCCGTTCCCCTCCCTCGTCTTAGTCTGGAGCAACAGTTCTCAGGTGAGCTTTTGTCATATTTGCGGCTATGAATATCTCACCTTTCTCTGTGCACGTTCGAAAGCTTTGTTTTGCTATGGTTACTTGGCTACACAAATAAACTCATCACCTCAGAGCCGGAGCCCGGGTTCTTTGTTGCTCTGGTTCTGGCTTGACTCAGATTGCTGTCGTGCGCACCTGCAGTCAGTGGGAGACTGCAGGCGCCGGCCAGCGACACAGGCAGAAGAATGCCGAGACTCTGTTGTTTTCTGAATTTCCTTATCAGGGACTGGGGTGTCCATTACACCAGGCTGTCGCCCTTATATGGAGAGATTATTCAGTGGAGGCTCCAGGCTCTTTTATAGAGCACGTAAATGTGGCGTGCTCGTGTTACGTCGCGGTATAGAGCCCCAAACCTTTTTTTCTTATTTAACTTTATCCAAACACCCCAGTTTAGCCCTGTATTATATAAGCTCTCCAAAGACCAGTGCTTTGAGTTTTGTATCAAAAAGCGAAGTAACTGGCACACAAATCTTGTGTCTTTGAATGAACCCGATCGGGTTCCACATCAGCACAGCCTTTGGTCTGCAGGTAGCAGGTAAATGGAGTATATGCTTTCATGTTGGGACTATATGGCCTCAAAATGTCTCGAAACAGTTTGTCAGATAAAGAAACAGTCACACCAAGCAGCTCGTCTTAACAGTGTCCTCACCCAGGGAATAAATACAGGCTTGGAAGAGTTCTTCTTATGTTCTTCTACTTTACTTCTATCTAATTGTTTGTCTTTTTCTCAGGTCAGGAATTCTGTACTCACACGTCTGAACAACACCAAGGATACAGGTGAGGCCATTTAAAGATATACACCGTAAATGTGTCTGTGTTTGTTTGTATGTGTGTGCCTGTGTTTATGTCTGTGTCTGTGTGTGTGTGTGTGTGTCGGTGTGTGTGTGTCGGTGTGTGTGTGGTTGTGTGTTTGTGTGTGTGTCGGTGTGTGTGTGTCGGTGTGTGTGTGTGTGTGTCGGTGTGTGTGTGTGTGGTTGTGTGTTTGTGTGTGTGTCTGTGTGTCGGTGTGTGTGTGTCGGTGTGTGTGTGGTTGTGTGTTTGTGTGTGTGTGTCGGTGTTTGTGTGTGTGTGTGTGTGTGGTTGTGTGTTTGTGTGTGTGTGTGGTTGTGTGTTTGTGTGTGTGTGTGTGTGTGTGGTGTGTGTCGTCGTGTGTCGGTGTGTGTGTGTCGGTGTGTGTGTGTCGGTGTGTGTGTGGTTGTGTGTGTGTGTGTGTGTGTGTGTGGTTGTGTGTTTGTGTGTGTGTGTGTGGCACCCAAAGTGTTTCTGTGTATAATTACTGTCACAATAATACTCCTTTGTAAAAACGTAAAGGACCATGAGCTGAGGCCCTTAGTGATGTCTCCATGCTCCATGAATATCAGGAAGTCCTGCAGCTGGTCCCGATCACCCATTGGTTAGATGGCTTCCATCCTGGGCGTGGCTAGGCCATCCCGACCGTATACAGTGCCAATCATAATGGGAAGGGGTTTACCTCTGGAACGATACTGGCGTGCTCGACCGCCTTAATCTGTGCGCGTGTGTTTCCACATGCTTGTTTGCCTTTTAACTTTCTGTCCCGTCGAAACGCTGATCCGTTGCTAGGCAACAGAGTGCGAGTGCTCCTGCCTCCTCCTCATCCCACGACCTCCCGTTTTGCATTTAGCCCCGATGTCGACACCACTGAGAGTTGGAATAGGGGGCGACTCAAACGTAGCGTGGAATCCAGAATCCCTCAGGCAGAGGGCGCAAACCTGTCAGGTCCAAAGCTGATGTACTGGGGGAAAGGGGGAGGCAGGCAGGGCGACAAGGCTTTCAGACAGACGAGTGGGACGGGAAGAAGAGAAAGAGATGAGAAATAAAGTTACGGGATTGGTTGAGCGCTTTAGGGGGAGGGGAGTTGTACTGGGTGCCCGGCAGATGTCTGTGTTATGTGAATGTGTGTAGTCCTCTGTTACTACAGTGTGTAAATAACCCCCAGTCACGTGGTTCGCTGTGTTTTCCAGTGCCTCAGAAGGAGCCCGTTCTCCCGTCCCTGTTTGGCCGGGCTAATTCTGTACGGGACCGAATGAGAAAGTTCACCGAGCCCAGTCCCAGTGTCCCGGTCCTAAAGAGGGGCTCTCAGTCTCTGAGGAACGGTACATTTCCCAGTGTCCTCGGCAGAACCAGCCAGCTGTGTGAGGGTCCGGCCAAGCAGACACCAGGGAGCACTGCATTCATCAGCCACCACACGGACCGGCTCGGGACATCCCACACAGGCACTACGTCCTACTCTTCATCCTCCTCGAACGACCGTGGCCAATACCGCGGCCCAGTTCAGCCAGGAGGCGTGGCCGGGAAACCTCAGCAAAGTGCTGGCCAATCCCTGAACTCCGTAGGTGGGACAAAGGGGTCGGCTGAAAAGCTGCTGCACACCACGGGCGGCACAAAGGAAGACGAGTCCCAAGGGAGAGACGAGAACCCAGGGAGAACATCTGCACAGCGGAACAGCCAGGGTGAGGAAGACCCCGACATGAAGACCTTTATGACTATTGAGATTAAAGATGGACGCACCACCACCACCTCCTCCTCGTCTCAGGGGAACATGACCTCCTTGACCCCTACGGCTCCACGCATCACCAGCACCTCCATGGGGCAGCGAGCAGGTAGGAGTGTGTTATGATCTGCTTTCTGTTAGCCGTGTCACTCTGCTGAGGGATCATAGACCAGTGCTTCCATATTTATCTTCACCGATGATGATGATGATAGACCCTCAGAGGTTCCTGTTAACTTTCAAAACAAAGGTAGATGTTTGAACTGAAACAGAGGTAGATGTTTGAACTGAAACAGAGGTAGATGTTTGAACTAAAGCAGAAGTAGATGTTTGAACTGGCTGCGTTCTGGTCACCAGGCAGACTAAGTCCCTTGAGACAACATGCTATCGTTGTCTGTCCATCTTTAATGGGACTTACTGTCAAACACTAACAGTTGACTGTAATGGTTCATTTTCCCTCAGCCCAGTCTAGTATATTCCAGCCCTGTGTCTCTATGGAGGCAGACTGTAGATATGTAGATTGTAGATATGTGGATTGTAGATATGTAGATGTCTCTGTCCCACCTCAATCTGCATGCTAATATCAGTCCTTAGATCATACTGCGGTCTTTGTTGCCATGGGAAACCAGAGACAGCACCGGGACAAAGGTCAGTCAGCAGGGTTGAACCCCAGGCTGTGGGCTGGCCAGTGTGTGTGTGTGTGCGTGTGTGTGCGTGTGTGTGCGTGTGTGTGCGTGTGTGTGTGCGTGTGTGTGTGTGGATGGAATTGTGTCTGTTGTAGGCGACTGGTCTGACAGCACAACAATGGCTAGTTATTGACCATATGGTGAGACAACACATTACACTGTACTCTCTGTTTGCCATTCCTGCAGATTTGCCACCGTCCACAACAGACTACGGTCTGTGAGCCACTGCGTTATAAAGTACATACAATTTCACTGTTCACCAAAACCCAAGAAAACCTTCTACTGTTTAAAAACCAGGACGTCTTCTAGCTTATTATCTCGCTGATTTGTCTCATAGCAGCCCGGTCACAGCTGCACTGGCGATCTGTCCAAACAACGATTCCTTCGCTCCGGCACTTTGCAGAGGATCGGACCTCCAACCCAAACAGTTTACTTTAATCCCTGCCTGGAGCAGCACCCACTCCGGCTCTGATTACATCCTTCCAGCATCACCGGACCCTCAGACGGTTCCACCTGGCTTTTCCACAGGCCAGCGCTGTTGCGTTTAAACCCAATTTGCTGTAACAGCTTCGGACTCCTTTTTTGGAAGCTCACCGACTAACTGAAGACAGACGTGGAGAACCACTCGTGCTCAGCAAGCAGCATCTCTCCGAACGGTACCGAACATCTGAGCGGATCAAACACTGGCACTTCAAACAGAGAGCTTCTGTCTTATGAAGAGAAAAAGAAGTTCTCAATTCTGGATTTCCTGCTCATTTATTCATGTTTTCAGGAACTCTTCAACCCAGATATTCCCGAACGCTGGGAATTTGGGGAAAGTTACCAGAATATCTCCACATAATTTAATGCATCGATAAGAATGTATGTTTTGCCCTGGAAGCAGACGGAGCGTGTTTATTATAGCAGTGAAAACGTGCACGATGTGACTCTTAAATTTGGTGCCTCCCGTACTTTATTACTCCACGGCGGCTTAAATAAGTCATGTTACCCTCCTGAACACTCAACGTTATATCCACTGTACAAAACATATCGGTCACGAACGTTTACAGTTGTTCCCTTGTTCACGGTCAAACCGCATGTGGTGACACATTATTTAAAATACGCCAGGTTTTACAGAGGTTCTGACCCGACAGCTCAGTTCCGGTTTCACCCTGTGTCTTTGTGTCTTTATTCGACAGAGTTGACCCTGGGCCTGAGACCGACCCCGTTCAAGATCACCACCTCCGGATCCTCGTTCAAGGTACCTGTCAAACCCACTGCCTCACCTCTAATTGGCGTAAAAATGTCAAGTCGAACCTCAGTTCAGCGTCGCAAGCCTTTTGATGCTCTAAATAAATGTTGTGAGCGGATTTTAACAGCCACGTCCTGACTCAGAGGTCACAATTCGCCATAAATCTCTTGCATATAACTAATGTAATATCAAATCATTGTCATAAAGTACCTTGTCCAAACGCCCCTAAAACACAAGTGCCTCAGACACCTAACGAGGGAGGGAGGGAGGGAGGGAGAGAGAGGTAGAGGGGGAGAGAGAGAGAGGGAGGAGAGGATTCAATGTTTATCAAACACGGAGTGGTTAGCTGGTCACATGTGTCCATGTAAGGTATGAGAAACTGAGAGGGAGAGGTGCTGGTAGGCAAAGCTAGGGTTTCCCTGTCCCATCCTGTAATTCCTCGCATTTACACCTGCTTCTCAGATTACACCATTCTGGTTCCTAAACCACACTACGGTTCATTTTCCTAGAACACATGCACACATCACAGAGTGGGGTTCTCCTAACGTGAATATGCCAGACAGTGTACAGTCCATGTCAATTTCAGGAGACGACACGGACGGCCTCTTAATCGACTTCAACCTGGTGTTCAGACGCTGAACATTCAACCTTGTGTTCAGCCGCTGATCATTCAACCTGGTGTTCAGATGCTGTCTGGGACTGTTGTCATTTCAATTAATGTGTGATATTTAAATCATAGAACTGATTAGGCAACAGCGCTTAATGTTGGCTACACTCATGGTTACGCAGACGGATGTGACCAGCAAGAAGTAGAGAAGAACACTGTGTTGCCAGGCTACTGTCCCCATCGAGTGGCGTTATGGTTACGTGCCGAACCACTGATAACGTCACTATTAAAGGCATCGCTCATGTAGGCTGCTCTCCGGCTTAAAAGTCCTAAAACGAAAACAAGTGTTAGCTACGCTCAATGGGAAACATCTGGACTGTCTGCTAGCATGTCGATATGACACACCACTGGTCAGTCACATGAGGACCTGCATCCAACCAGCGCACCGCCAAAAGCACGTCACTATGACGAACGGGTGGTGACCATCTTTCTACGTTATTTCTCGCTCACCCTTTGATATCATATTAAAACTGCTTCATTAGCGTTCGTCCGCTGCAGACCGCATGACAGCGTGAACTGCCAATTAGCGAGTCTAAGTTCCGGTCGAGGGTGTGGCCTCACGTTTCCGTTTGCCGAATCTCTCCTAGCCATCGTCCAAATTCCCAGGAGACAGCGGGCCTCTCAGGAAGTGTGAGCATTCACGCGACGTTCCCTCTCCCGTCTGGGAAGAGAGAGTAGAAGGAAGTGAATGCAGGGAAAAGTGTAGCTTAGTTCCGACCCTTTACGGGTCTGTAATGCCCCTGGAGTTTAGAGCAGAGCACTAATCTGATTAGGGATCAGATGCTGGTTCATTATAGCTGAACTGAGTGGTTTAAACGCTACATAGAGATTGTCTTCATGGGTTAACGCCGCAGTCACTCACATTCAGACAGAGACAGGCTCTTAACCACAGACTGAAATATCTCTGCTAGAACACATGGATTCATTCCTTAAATGAATTGTGTTCGTGACTGATCCGCTCACAATAAGGACATAATAGCTAGCTACGGTTAAGAGGATTGGTGACCACAAGCAAGAAGCCAGAGGTCAGTAAGAAACGGTAAGTTGAAGAACATTCACAGTGGTTATGGCGGCTAGTTGAAATCTGCAGATAGGGAATTTAGTTAAAACAATGGGTTGTGGTTGTGTTCTGATGTGATCTACGGTCATTCAGAGGACACCAATGGGTTGTGGTTGTGTTCTGGTGTGATCTACGGTCATTCAGAGGACACCAATGGGTTGTGGTTGTGTTCTGGTATGATCTACGGTCATTCAGAGGACACCAATGGGTTGTGGTTGTGTTCTGTTGTGATCTACGGTCATTCAGAGGACACCAATGGGTTGTGGTTGTGTTCTGGTGTGATCTACGGTCATTCAGAGGACACCAATGGGTTGTGGTTGTGTTCTGTTGTGATCTACGGTCATTCAGAGGACACCAATGGGTTGTGGTTGTGTTCTGTTGTGATCTACGGTCATTTAGAGGACACCAATGGGTTGTGGTTGTGTTCTGTTGTGATCTACGGTCATTCAGAGGACACCAATGGGTTGTGGTTGTGTTCTGGTATGATCTACGGTCATTCAGAGGACACCAATGGGTTGTGGTTGTGTTCTGTTGTGATCTACGGTCATTCAGAGGACACCAATGGGTTGTGGTTGTGTTCTGTTGTGATCTACGGTCATTTAGAGGACACCAATGGGTTGTGGTTGTGTTCTGGTATGATCTACGGTCATTTAGAGGACACCAATGGGTTGTGGTTGTGTTCTGTTGTGATCTACGGTCATTCAGAGGACACCAATGGGTTGTGGTTGTATTCTGATGTGATCTACGGTCATTCAGAGGACACCAATGGGTTGTGGTTGTGTTCTGGTATGATCTACGGTCATTCAGAGGACACCAATGGGTTGTGGTTGTGTTCTGTTGTGATCTACGGTCATTCAGAGGACACCAATGGGTTGTGGTTGTGTTCTGTTGTGATCTACGGTCATTCAGAGGACACCAATGGGTTGTGGTTGTGTTCTGTTGTGATCTACGGTCATTCAGAGGACACCAATGGGTTGTGGTTGTATTCTGGTGTGATCTACGGTCATTTAGAGGACACCAATGGGTTGTGGTTGTGTTCTGGTATGATCTACGGTCATTTAGAGGACACCAATGGGTTGTGGTTGTGTTCTGTTGTGATCTACGGTCATTCAGAGGACACCAATGGGTTGTGGTTGTGTTCTGGTATGATCTACGGTCATTTAGAGGACACCAATGGGTTGTGGTTGTGTTCTGTTGTGATCTACGGTCATTCAGAGGACACCAATGGGTTGTGGTTGTGTTCTGGTGTGATCTACGGTCATTCAGAGGACACCAATGGGTTGTGGTTGTATTCTGGTGTGATCTACGGTCATTCAGAGGACACCAATGGGTTGTGGTTGTGTTCTGTTGTGATCTACGGTCATTCAGAGGACACCAATGGGTTGTGGTTGTGTTCTGTTGTGATCTACGGTCATTCAGAGGACACCAATGGGTTGTGGTTGTATTCTGGTGTGATCTACGGTCATTCAGAGGACACCAATGGGTTGTGGTTGTGTTCTGTTGTGATCTACGGTCATTCAGAGGACACCAATGGGTTGTGGTTGTGTTCTGGTGTGATCTACGGTCATTCAGAGGACACCAATGGGTTGTGGTTGTGTTCTGGTGTTATACTGGTCACTGTAAATGACGACAGTAAAGGTTGTCTGATATACTCACTGAGGTGGGGACGCTTGTAGACTAGCAATTACTGTGTTCAGCAAATAAAAGTTGCCTAGTTCAAATCCCAGAGCCAGCTATATGAGATATGTGTTGATCTGCCTTTGAGCGAGACACAGCACTAATTGCTCCACCAGAGCACCAGATTCCTGGCTGTGATCCCACCTTCAGGAGGAGAAAAGAAAACATCTAAACAAATGTAAGAACCTTGACCTTTTGATTTACCAGTCCTGTTATGGATGTCTTTCAGACAGAGATGTGTGATGAGAGAGCCATTGTGCAGTAGAGGTACTGTTTATTAATGGCTGGTAACGAAGCAACCATACAGGCAGACAGCCTATCTGTGATCTGTCTGGGTGGTCGTCTGGTCCTGTCCAGGGGTCAGTCCTCAGCTTGTATCGTTATTTGTAATTCATGCACTAGTTAATTAATGCAGTAGTTAATTAATTACACAATACACAACTAGTTATTGATTCCCATCATCAGATCAGGTTTTAGACTGATTCAGGCAGAAGAAGAAGCAGTGTGGAAGAAGCTGCACTGGGAGAGGCTCATGGGTAATGGAATGTAGAACCCCTGCGTTATAACAGAACTGTAATTAGGTCTTCATCAGATCATATCTGCTCGATCGGCCTGCATCTCCCAGGTTCAAGTGTAGCCGTTGCTATAGATACAATTGGATATGAATACGTGTCATATTTTATAAATAACGCTGCTGAAATAAAGCAGTTGTTTTTTTTTACAAAAGACTCAATTCAAACCGCCAAAATAAAAGAAGCACTTAAGTAAATAAGTCACTCAAATGATTTCTTGAAGCAGATGGTTCGGCTCACATGAGGTTTTGGCTCCTGAACCGGGCTGTGTGGAAGAAAGATGGAGAAACGGATAATTCTGACCACTTTGGAGACGATCCTAATCTGTAGATTTCCAGAGAGGATCCGTCACAGTAACTGTAATATCCCGTGTATTATTCCGGCTGTCTGATTTAAAGCTGCGCCGTGAATCTATTCATCCTAATGTGCTTTTTTTTTGGGACGGCGGCCAGCAACGCATTATATGAGGATTCTGGGTAAAGCAACCGGCTCAAAGTGTAGACACTGTTTTTTAAAGATGGAATAACAGCCAAATACTTTTGTTACGTCTGTTCTAGGAAAGGTATACAGACACATGCTCATTATAATGTACAGGCACAGACACAGGCACAGGCACAGACACAGACACAGGCACAGGCACAAACACAGGCACAGGCACAGACACAGACACTGGCTCAAACACAGACACTGGCACAGACACTGGCACAGTCACAGACACTGGCACAGGCACAGACACAGTCACAGACACTGGCACAAACACAGGCACAGACACAGACACAGTCACAGACACAGGCACAGACACACACAGACACTGGCACAAACACAGGCACAGACACAGACACTGGCACAGACACTGGCACAGACACAGACACAGTCACAGACACTGGCACAAACACTGGCACAAACACAGGCACAGACACTGGCACAGTCACAGACACAGACACAGTCACAGACACACACAGACCTTTTTGCAGATCCAATTAGGACCAGATTGATATTAAGATATGAAAAAATCCCTTATTAGGTCATTTTGCTGGTCGCTGTGTGGACAAAGTCAATTTGGTTTGAGTTCAAATTGCGTGAGTGTGTGTGTGCCCGTGGGGGCAAAGCCCGGCGGCGTGTCCGGGTGTGTGTATGTGTGTGGGCACTAGACTTGAGTGATATCTTTGACATTCTGATCCACTTTAACTGGCCTTCTCCCTGTTCCTGGAAGCTGCCCTCCTCTTCTTACAGCTCCTTCAAATCCCTGGAAAACACTGGCCTCCGGGGTCAAGGGCTCAGTTATACATACTGTTTCTGTCACGGAATACGAGGGGTTGGATTTAGTCAAATTTAATACATGAAAAAAAACTGTGTGTGTGTGTGTGTGTGTGTGTGTGTGTGTGTGTGTGTGTGTGTGTGTGTGTGTGTGTAACCAATGGTTAAAAACAACAAGATGAACTCAGAAGGGCATGTCTGTGTTTTCGTCACATGGTTGCTAAGATCCTTTGCTCACCTGCAGTACAGCCGTGTTCTAAAACCGGAGCCAGTATAAACATAACGTGATATATACAAACGCACGCAGGAAGCACTCAAATTCTACTGAAGATACGCAGACTGTCTCTTAATGCAACAATCTCTTAATACAATGTACTTGACACACAAAGCACCTGTATGGACCAGCTGGTCGGATCTGGGATATTCTCTCCCATCAGTAAGCCCACCCTGGACTCTCCGAGAGAGAGAGAGAGAGAGAGAAGCTGGCCGTATCCAGTACCCTTCCCTGTGGCAGGTCCCCGCCGGAACCCGGTTTTGGTATTCTTTCGCCCCCGGTTATTGGTAATCCTTTCTTGCGGCTCTGTATGAATCTTAGCTTCTCCGTATCTCTGGTGGTTTGTCCTCAAAACCCGACCAGCTCCGCTCACTCGTAAAACCAGAGCCAGAGAGGCTGTTGTTTGTCAGGAACAGTTTGAGGGCAGCATAACTGAGCAGTGGGACCTTCCCAGCCAACCCAGACACACAGCCTCGTCTGAAGCCCCGTCTGCTGCCAAGTGAGGTGTGAAGGACAAGGGCTTTAAATAAAACCAGAGCTAAGAGGGAAACTGGAGGGAGTTTCGGAATTGTTGCCACCAGTATTTCACCCGTGGGCCCCATCAGTCCTCGGTGCAAAAATAGACAAGGCCTGTGATAAATAGAAATGTCTTTAGCACCTTTGATAAACGCAGGTGGGGGCCCCCTGGCAACAGAATTCCGTGCATTTTCATTGGCCGTCTGGAGCCAGGTTGCGGAACGGGGAAGATTTGTTGGAGGGGTATAAAGGAGGCGGGGTTTTCCGAGGGGTCTTTCTAAACTGTCGGACTGAGAGGATGCCTACTGATTCCCACCAGGGTACATACCTTAAGCTCAACACACAGCTTATTGGACAGTTAAGCTCTTACTGTCCAATCGGAGTGCTCCACCAATCGGTGGATGCGTGGCTAGAGGAGGCCGTAGAGCACGTGGCACCTCTGTATACAGCTCTGGCACCTCTGTATACAGCTCTGGCACCTCTGTATACAGCTCTGGCACCTCTGTATACAGCTCTGGCACCTCTGCAGGGGGAGAACGTGAGGCTGCGTATTCAGCAGGAGAGCCTGGCTCGTCAGGTGGAGGCGCTGTGCCAAGCCCATGGTCTCCCTGAACCTCTGGCTGGCACTGCATTGGAGCCCAAATCCAATGAGAGCGAACGACAACCTCTTAAAAACACACCGTTCTCTAAAACGCCCAGTGGGCCAGACTGGGACATTAAGGAAAGTCCCACACGCTCCCACATTTGCCACATGCCTCTCCTCTTCCTCTGCTATGGGACCAAGGGACCTCTCCTCTTCCACTGCTATGGGACCAGGGGACCTCTCCTCTTCCTCCATTGTGATAGGACCACAAGACCTCTCTTCCTCTTTTGTTATAGGACCAGGAGACATCTCCACCTCTTCTTCTTCTGTCATAGAACTAGGTGATATTTTGCATAGCAACAGCCTGGTACGTCCTGTCTCCATGGTTGAATGGGCCTGTCTGTGTGTCATCATTTCCTGTTTGGGGCACATGTGTTCTGGTCTTGTGTTATGACAGGGGAAATGATGGGATGACAGTTCCTGTTGAGGAAGGAAGTTCCTGGGTTCCTGTCATTGAATCTTTTGAGTAATGCTTGGTCACTGCATTTAGTGTCTTATGTGCGAGCTTATGCGCCGCTATCCTGTAAGTGCTGGACTTGGAAAACCCTCTAGTCTGTTTGGAAAACGTCTTCTGGAAATGATGGAATGAGGCTCAGAGTTTGATCTTTACAGTGCTTCCAGGCAGATAATGAAGAGTACTCTTTTCTGTTGGCGCACAGTGTGTGTGCTGTGATTATATCTCAGGTGTGTGAGTAACACTGGCTGCACGCCACAACGGAACGTTTCACACACTCCTCAGACTTTTAGTCATAAACACAAACTTTGAATTTCTCGCAAATCGTCGCTAGTCAGTAGGGACAAGAAATCGAGTACATTTATTAAATTTCTTTAGCGTGGATGGAGAGTTCACGCTACATTCCCTCATCCGATTAGGAATCGCTAACATTTCTTTCACACTTGAGGGAAATTCCGTAGGACTGTGGGAGACGTAAATCCGTTTTTCTGACACGAGGGGGAGGCTGCTAAACCTCTTACCTTGTAGGGTTGCAGGGCTTCCTGTCAAAATGTAAGTCATGGCTGTGACGGCTCCAGCCGGGCTAAATCTGGACCCGTCCTCTAACAACAACAGCAATTAAATGTCGAGTCAGACAGGCCAGCCGGGGCCTCTGTAGTCTGCAGGCATGTGGCTCCAAATGAAAATCCTGTTTAAGAGGTGTTATTTAATACAGGGTTTACTGTAACCTGTTAAAAACCCGGTGATATTTTTTATGTGTCCATCTCCTTCCTTCACCTGTAAGCCGGTTCCTGTCTTTTACAGCACTGACAGCTCCTGGAGAGTGTATTTGTGTGCTGTAGTGTGAACTCCTGTATCCCCTAGGAAGCTAAAGCTGTCTAATGACCTCCACAGTTTCCATTATTGCAACTCTGTGGACCCGTGGCGTTAGTTCATGCGGTTTCATCTCTGTGTTTCCGGTTTTCCTGAAGGGGTTTGGGAGGCACGAGGGGTGTTTTCCCTCTTTATCGCCGATATTTCATGGATATCCCCAAATCCTCCCGTGATTATTCTGCCCTCAGGCCTTAGACTCTTGAAACAGCTGCGTGAGACGGTCATTTGGTCATTTTCCTAGTAGCCCACCTTTACCTCTGCAGATGGAGACACGGTCTGTGGCATGCTCAGAACCAGCGTTCGTAGTGGAACCATCTGTGACGGTGGCGTGCTGTCAGGCCCCGGTTGCTGTACCCAATGGGTCCGCTAAAGCTCGGGCCGAAGAACGTTCTGGAAAACTGACTGCTGTACAGCTGGCCGCCATCGACGACGAAGAGCTCCTGGATAAAATGGTACAAAAAATGGTCACAAACACTCCTCAAATCTCCACAGCATGCCTGTTGGAATCTAGAATGTTTTTGTGTGTGAATATGCTGTTTGTATTTGGAGCTATGCAACTAGGAGTTTGTTGTATGTTTGTATTTGGAGCTATGCAACTAGGAGTTTGTTGTATGTTTGTATTTGGAGCTATGCAACTAGGAGTTGTAAGTACATTCCTTTTTGTCGTTTCTGTTTTCTATTCTCGATAGCTTGACGAGTCGACAGACTTTGAGGAGAGGAAGATGATCCGACTGGCCATGAGAGATCTGCGTAAGAGGAAGAGAGGTGAGGAAGATCACAGCCAGACGTACAGATGTCCCGTCGACATTTCCCTCATTAACCTCAAAGACATTCCACTTTCACACTCGCATTCTTCGCCACCTAATACATCAACAATCGTTTATTTCACCCATTTCTTCCACATTTCCATTCATTTGTTCCCTTTGATTATTTCACATTCTATAGCTGTGTTTATATTTGTTCCATTAGTTTCTTACTTTAAACATGATCTTAACCGCTGGACAGTTCTGCTGATATTCTGATATATTCTACGTTGTGTACCTGCCTCATCTCTCTTCATTTTCTATCGTTTCCTCTGATGTTTTATTTACATCGTCCCATCGTGCTGTCAGAAGATGTAGTGGGATGTGCTCATGCCGAAATAGGTAGGAACGTCCCGTGTGTTTGTGTGGAATATGTTGGTGCACATTAAAAGTCCATCGTTATTTTCCCACTTGATCACCTCATCGTCAACCATAGTTTCTCACCAGAGCTTAAAGCCTGTGGTGGAGTTTTCTCAGTGATACATGTGACCGAGGAGAAACCTGTCTCTTAGCAACACTGATAACCTTTATTGCTTGTGATACTTAACTGCTAAAATAATGGTAAAAATTAAATAAACAAACTGACCAGCAGTAACCATGTACGTGAGGAGCTTTGTATGGTGGACGATTAGGCTTTAGTTGTCACCTTCTTAATGCATGAGTCTTGATGTTTGTGTAGATGGCTATGACAGTTGAGCACTCACCACTGTGTCATCATAGATGTGACATATTAGGGTGCACTCACCACTGTGTCATCATAGATGTGACATATTAGGGTGCACTCACCACTGTGTCATCATAGATGTGACATATTAGGGTGCACTCACCACTGTGTCATCATAGATGTGACATATTAGGGTGCACTCACCACTGTGTCATCTGAGATGTGACATATTAGGGTGCACTCACCACTGTGTCATCATAGATGTGACATATTAGGGTGCACTCACCACTGTGTCATCATAGATGTGACATATTAGGGTGCACTCACCACTGTGTCATCTGAGATGTGACATATTAGGGTGCACTCACCACTGTGTCATCATAGATGTGACATATTAGGGTGCACTCACCACTGTGTCATCATAGATGTGACATATTAGGGTTCACTCACCACTGTGTCACCTGAGATGTGATATATTAGGGTGCACTCACCACTGTGTCACCTGAGATGTGACATATCTGTATCTGTATCTAGAATTTCACCGTGGCATCTCCAGTTCTGTCGTGACTGGTTGTGTTTGGTATGTCTGTCCAGCATAAGCCCCAACACATTCATGGGTTGTTTGAGTTTGTCTTTCACCTGTGTGTGGCTGTTTCTTTTCAAGGGCTTTTCTTGGTACTTTGGAATGTAACTCAAACATATTTATTCCATTTATAGTCTGGCTTTGTAGCAGTGATGTCCCTCTTTCTCCACTGACCTCATCCCTTCACCCCTCCCCTCTCTTTCTCCTCTGACCTCATCCCTTAACCCCTCCTCTCTCTTTCTCCACTGACCTCATCCCTTCACCCCTCCCCTCTCTTTCTCCTCTGACCTCATCCCTTCACCCCTCCCCTCTCTTTCTCCTCTGACCTCATCCCTTCACCCCTCCCCTCTCTTTCTCCTCTGACCTCATCCCTTCACCCCTCCCCTCTCTTTCTCCTCTGACCTCATCCCTTCACCCCTCCCCTCTCTTTCTCCTCTGACCTCATCCCTTCACCCCTCCCCTCTCTTTCTCCTCTGACCTCATCCCTTCACCCCTCCCCTCTCTTTCTCCTCTGACCTCATCCCTTCACCCCTCCCCTCTCTTTCTCCTCTGACCTCATCCCTTCACCCCTCCTCTCTCTTTCTCCACTGACCTCATCCCTTCACCCCTCCTCTCTCTTTCTCCACTGACCTCATCCCTTCACCCCTCGTCTCTCTTTCTCCTCTGACCTCATCCCTTAACCCCTCCTCTCTCTTTCTCCACTGACCTCATCCCTTCACCCCTCGTCTCTCTTTCTCCACTGACCTCATCCCTTAACCCCTCCTTGTTTCTACCTCAGACCAGAGAGAAAGGGAGCGGGAGGTTCGCCTGGCTGAGCTGCGGCAGCAACGAGAGGAGCGCGCTCCGAAGGGTTGTACGGGAGGAGGAGGAGCTGGAGAGGTGGTGGTGAAGAAGGTGGAGAAGTCAGCTGATGGCTCCACCCTCAGACAAGTCACCAAGACAGACCGATTCGCCCAGTCTGGTGGGTAAACCGTCCACCAAGTGTTAGTCTGACATGATGGCTGACAAACCTTTGCTGTGCTTTAGAGAATATAGTGTCTGCACACAAGCCACTTGCATAATATACTCATCTAAAATTCCCCCGGTCATCTCCGTCTTGCTAGCTAAGTCTGTGTATTTTATCCAGGGAGATAGTGATGTTATCATTGAGGTAGTACCTCTGGTGTCAGGTTCTTGAGACTGATCGTAGGTCAGTACAAACGGTTTCCCGGTATTTCTGTTTGTTTCTAGGGGACGGCAGTAGAGTGGCTCACAGCACCATCACAGAGGCCAGTTATGTGAAGAAAACCGATGGTGAGGCATCAATCTGTTTTATATCCATTTAAAAGAGTGCCTTTATCAGCTGCCACTTATGTCATACATGTGATGTTCTGTCACCTCCCCTTATTCTCCTTCTGTCACCTCCCCATATTCTCCTTCTGTCACCTCCCCATATTCTCCTTGTGTTCTGCCCTTATTATTTGGTTCTCCCCATTTTCTCCTTGTGTTCTCTCCATATTCTCCTTGTGTTCTCCCCATATTCTCATTCTGTTCTCCTCATATTCTCTTTGTGTTCTCCTTGTGTTCTCCAGTGGGGACAGTCCAATCCAAGTCCTACAGCTTCACCTCTTCTACCTCCTCCAGCTCTGCCAGGAAAGTGGGCAGGTGAGCGCTAACGCTACATAACATGTAACATAACACAGGTTTCTGCGGAGGCCACCCCTATAACTCACTAACATCGTTATAACCTGTAGTTATCTCTTTCATCTCTCAGTGTGTTCGACCGCGAGGACGACTCTTCATCCCGCGCCTTGGAGCGCAAGCAAGCGGAAAAGCGCAAGGAGCTGATGAGGGCTCAAACCATGCCGAAGACGTCCGCGGCCCAATCCCGTAAAGCCATGATCGACAAACTGGAGAAGGAGAGCGGAGGGTGAGGCCTCATCTGAGAGTAACGAAGGACTTGAAACATGTCAATACTGTTTAAATAAATCCAACACCTTTCCCCAGGCCAGGCAATAAAGCGGTTGCCAAGGTAAACACTGTCCAGCGCTCTGCTAGTTGTATGGTTCCCAACGCCAACTCCATCAAACAGATGCTGTTGGACTGGTGCCGTGCCAAGACCCGTTCATACGAGGTAAGCCAGAACAATCCTCGGTGGCCAGACTCACATTCCACGACCAGGGTCTGCCTTTATAGAACCTCCTCTACCGCGTTCGAAGGGTGTCACCGTGACGGTTCTCTCGGGGACCCAGTAAATTAGCCTACAGAGTACGCGGTGGCGTGGTTTGTAATCATTGGGGATGGGGTTCCTTCCACCACAGAACATCGACATCCAGAACTTCTCGTCTAGCTGGAGCGACGGCATGGCGTTTTGTGCCCTAGTGCATAACTTCTTCCCAGAAGCCTTTGACTACTCCTCTCTGAACCCGGCCAATCGCAGACACAACTTCGAGGTGGCTTTCAGCACAGCAGAGTGAGTATGGACGAATACTCTTCTAACTGTCCGTCGGCGATGTACTACTAGATATGGTCAATGGGATGTCTATTAAATATCACGAGTACGTGTCAATTTATTTACCGAATACAGTCTGACGCTCAGGGGTAAATTGTTGCTTCACTCTCGGAGATCTCCCGAACTTCCTTGGAACCATCCTCCGTGAGGCTCCGTGCGTGGGAAAGCAAATCCCAACTCAAAGTCAAACCTTTTCAAATCCGCATTACACACAGCTTCCGTTTCCCTGTGTCAGAAACGTTGGGAGGAACTGGGCTCACTGATCAGATGATCTCTCCTGTTTCAGGACTGAATATTCAGCTTTCGAGTGTGTTTCTATGCCGCTGTTCGGTAGTCGTAGTTAGATACTACCATTTGTTTCTCCGTTCATTAGTCACTATTTTACATGTTTAATGGTACCTTTCAATAGTTAATAGTACTTATTACAAAAAACAAGTTACTATCAAACTGTAATTCCAAAAGTCATATGAGACAAATGGACAGGAATTTAGTTACAATTACAACCTGAAGTTACTAGTGTATAGTATGTGTTTGACCTACTCAACTTAAACTTGTGATACTATAATAATCACAACAAAAGAAAATAAGTACTAGTTGTTGCAGGATATACATGTTAAAGCAGCGTTTTACACTGCTGAATACTGTTACTACTAGTACTAGTACTGCTAATAATACTACAATAACAGATACTATTACTATTTTTAATGCGCCAACCCTGTTCTGAACCAGGAACAACCCTGAGACGGACCCCTTCCCCAAACAAGCAGTCAGTAACTAAAGTATGGGACAAACACTGGACTGACTGCTTCCTAGACCCCTCTAATCTCCCCATCCTGTCTTACTCTTCTTAACTTCCTGTTTCGATAAGGTATCGTGAACTTCTGTCACTGCCAGTGCCTGTTCAGCTTAAAGCCACTGTGATGCGGACAACTGGCATGACGACTGAAACACTGGCTTGTGAAACACGTCCGACCTCCACCCCTTCCGTGTCACTGTCTTCCCTGAGCACCCCCCCCACACACACACACCACCACCCATCATCCACCAGCACCACCCATTACAGCCGTTCACATTCCTCCACCACACACACGCACTCGCACACACACCACCTGTATGTAGTGTTCACAGTTTGTGGTATGTGTCTTTGTCATTTTAGGATTCTTGTTTTGTCCCGTCTCTTGTTTTTATGCTGGACAAAACAAAACCGATGTTCCGTCGTCCGTGTTTTCATACCTCCTAAGCCCTTTGTGCACCGAAAAAGCAACAAAATAAACCTAAAGGCTAAATGGACGCCATCTCAGAATCAGAAGATTCTGGTTCTGATATCTGACGTTTCATTTGACATTTTGTTGTGTGTGTGTGTGTCATGTCATGTTGTTCATGAAGCATGTAAACTCATGGATATGTTTGTCAACACAGAATGTAATGTTATCGTTTTTGTTTGTGTTTTCTGTCTCCCTCCATCCACACCCTGGTTATTTCTCTGGTTTGGCTGCTCACCCACTCTCTCTCTGTCTCTGTCTCTCTCTGTCTCTCTCCCTTTCTCTATGTCTGTGTGGTCCCTGTCTTCCTCTGTTTATCTGTTCTCTTTCCTTATCTATACTTTACATGTGTCTCGGTCTCTATTTTCCTCACTTTCCTGTTTCTCCCCCCCCTCCCTCCCTCCCTCGTCTTTCTGTCTCCCCCTGCTGCTCTGTCCTGCCCGGGATGGGGTTCAGGAAGCTGGCTGAGTGTCCCGAGCTGTTGGACGTGGATGACATGGTCCGGCTGCGGGAACCGGACTGGAAGTGTGTATACACCTACCTGCAGGAGTTCTACAGGGCCCTGGTGACCAAGGGCCTGGTTAAAACCAAACGCTCCACCTAAAGTCATACCCTAGGACCCAAAATGCACTTATGGTGAGAGGGGCAACAGGGAACGGCTCCAGAACCGGTTCCAGTTGGTTCTAGGGAGTTGACAGGGTGGTTCTGATGTGTGTGTGTGTGTGTGTGTGTGACATTCTCAAATGGGAAAAACGGGTCCTCTTCGTCTCCTCGTTCCTCCTCCCCTCTGCGACTCCTTGCTGTATGTACGAGGGTGTCAGGTCATTACTGGTTGGTATATTTCTCTTCTTGGTAGCCGCCGTTTCTTTAGTGTGTCTTGAGCGGACGAATTTCATAAATACAAAGCCCCATTTAGGTACTCTATGCAGAACATTTTGCACTCATTTGAAAAAAAACAATTTTTTGAAATATCCAGCACATTTTTTATTTAATTATTTTTAATTGTTATTTCCTCTCTAAACATGCTAGCACTGTTGATTCCGCTCAGATCTTTTTCTGATCGACTCTGTCCTCGGTGACCTTTAACCCTTTTCGAAAGGAGGGCACGGAGAGGTCACAAGTCAAGTAGGAGAGTCCTATTGAGTCCCTTCCCGTGAGGGTGGCTGCGATTGGTCGAGTGAATGTTGTGGTGTGGTGGTGGGAGGAGCCATACCAGTTCCACCAGAAATGCCTCGTTTAAATTAGGACGATGATGTCAGAAGAGTTACCTGTCCATTGAGCAGTTCGTCCGTGAATGCACGGAGCAACCGGTAATACAGACGTGATTAATGACTAGCCCGACGGATAATTAACAATCCCACAGGAAGTCACATGAAGTGGGCTCGGAGTTTGTTTAGCGGTATATAAGAGCCCTGGTGCTCGGGTCCAGACGCCCAAACATGGACAGTGAGTGTGTGACGGCTGTCAGAGGCGGGCTGTATTCAGGCAGAGGGCCACCAACACACCCCGTATAGCTTCTCACTTTAAAAGGAGATGGCGTAGCACAACAGTGGAAACCGAGATAATGGACATGGAAAAGTCCTGTCAGACCTCTGGTGCTTAAAGACATGTGGATCGTCTGACTGAATCTGACTGGCTCCAGCTAGAATTATGTTTCTTCAGCTCGCTTCAGACGCATATAAAGCTCTCACAGCCACGGCTGAATTACACAAATAAACGCGTGCTTAGTGTCTAAAACGAAAGGAAAACGTCAGAGTTTTACAGCATTGACAGTGTGGTGTTTCTCAAAAGGGAGCTAGGTTCCCATCTGCTGGTCTTGTAGTAGTTTTCTCTGTCCAGTGTCCAGTCGTTCCTTTTGTAGTCAAGTGTGCCACCTAGTGGTTCTATGAAGGCTGTGCAAAGAGTTTTTTGGTTTTATGTTCAGAGTAAATACACCTATAAAGTCTTACGTATACTGGAGTTTTTTTGGAACAAATATAGTAAACCGGCTCCTTTTATGTCTGGTTAGTTTAGGTGGGTGAACTGTAACGCAAACGTCTCTCTTTACGTCTCTCTCCATCTCACTAAGTCCTCTCTCCACTTCTACGTATGACCGTCTCTCCGTTTGTCCATCTCCATGTGACCTCTTCAGGGACTGTGCTGACTGCATGCCCCTGCTGGAAGTGGAGGACATGATGCTGATGGGGAAGAAGCCTGACTCCAAATGTGTGTTCACCTACGTACAGTCACTGGTTAACCACCTGCGCAGGCATGAGATGAAACTCGCCAAGGCCATGGAGAAACGCCAGGGCACCGACTTCTGATTGGTTCCTGTTCTCACTGTGGGTCACCCCTGTTCCCCCTCCTGACCCAGCAGGCTAACAGTAGCCAGAACTGTGTGCGTGGGTGTGACCAATTTGCACATCCCTGGTTGCCAATGGTGGAAGAGTGTTAGTGTTCATGTTCATGTTTGTCTGTCTCCTGATTGGTTCTGAGGCATGTCAGACAGACACATTGTATCTTCCGAAAAGAGACCGTAACATTTGTATAATATTTGTACACTTAAATTGACATTTATACGGAAATTGAGTTCAGTCAGTCTTATGGCAATTCTATCAAATGCTTGGAAATTCCGGCGTCGGTATGGCAACGACAAAACCCGACATGAAACGCACATGGGAAAAATGCTTACATGTTTTGTGTTCTGTCACGATTCAGATAAGATGTCACTCGAGCTTTTGATAATAACGACAAAGAAGAACATGACAGAGTGTCTTGGTTTTGCTTCAGCCTCCACGATGGTACCGATAAAGTTGTTCCCAAAAATCTGCATGCTTTTTTAAAACACATCTACTTGAATTGTTTTAAAACCTTTTAAATATTCTCTTGTTAATTATCATTATTACTATTTAAGTTAATTCCTAAGCACTGGTATGGAGAGGTGTTGGCATTATGACATTGGCAGACCCGTCTTGCTTGCTGCAGACTTTACTAAATCCATTAATCTACAGACTGGCTTGTTAGGTGGGTGGTTATGGCTGCGTTTTAACAGGCAGCCTAATTCTTAGCGTTTTCTTTACCTATTGTGCTTTTAATCATATCAGCTATATAATAAGATCCTATATGACTAGAGATGTGATTGGAGGAATAACTAATTTGTGGAGAAAAAACGATTCTGCTTCACGCAGCACATGACAGTACTAAATACCAATTAACACATTTTTAACTCCCCCTGAGACACCTGTGCTGAGTGGCCTCCCGGCCATTACCAATGGCGATCCAAGTGCCTTGCTCAAGGACAGAGACTGATTCTTTCAGCTATGGATCACGATCTGCCTCCCGGGTTACTAGCAACGTGCTAACTGCTAGACTACCTGCCTCTCTGATTAAACGAAAAAACATTTGTATAATTGTATTCTAATATGAAAATGTTGTTTATTTACACCAGTCATTTACAACATTTTCGTTTTGGTGGAGAAACACCATTGTTGAAAATATGTAGCGCGTCTAAGTAAAATACATTATCCTATCATATCTCTACCGTTTCTCGTTGTCTTTGCCTACATTCACTAACGAGTTTAACAAGTTTGTTTCGGCCATAACCCGGGGCCAGAACAATCTCGGCAGTGGGTTCTAAATGTATTCGTGCATACGTCATATTTTAAACCAATAAATTAATAATACAGTATACTTTGACGTCAAGTTCTGTCAGTCAGTCTATAAATCCAATATAGGCAGAAAGGTAAACGTTAATGCCATTATTTGATATTTGAATGATTTGTTGCAGGGCTCTTTTCTATTGTAAACGCTCCGGCCAAATGAAAGCTGGCTTTCTGCTCAGTTGATATGAGAGGTTAAACAGACCATTTAGCTAAATGTACTTTATTGGGAAAGTATATGCTCCAAACTTTAGCTGAGCATTTTTATCATTGTATCTTAATCTAGAATTTACCTTGTTTCAACTTTCCATTGGTTTGAGGACTGGTTTTGATGTAATTTAATGCATTGTTTTCTTTAAATCTATAATTGAGAATAATGCTATGTACGGTTTTAAATATTCAACACTGACCAATTGGAAAACAGATAACGCCCGTAAACTAGTAAAACCTGTTCTATAATTTACATACCTGCTTGGTCACATTGTCATAATTCCATGTTTCTGTACTCCACAAATGTGAATTAACGATTAAAACCAATTTAAGAAACAATGTATTTTCCATTACTTCACTTTTAAATTTTTTGGCAAATCAGTTTTAGAATGCTTACATTACAAAATGGCACACACACAAATATTGGAAGTATAACTTTATTGTATTATAATATTTATTGTATTACAACTATTTTTCATCTCCTTCACTTAAATCACTATGTAAGCCTAAGCCCCGCCCCCCACGGAAACATTACATCGGCCCCAAGCCAATCAGGGGATTTTACAGCCTGGGGCGTCATTTATTTCCACAGTGGACAGGAAGTCATTAGACAAACAAGTAAGATGAGTAGAGGAGAGATCCCTTAAGACACTGGACACATATCGGCAAATCAAACGTATCGTCAGAAATAAATGAACAAACAGCAAAATGAGATTGTGTTGTTACCTTTATAGCATTTGCTCATGCTACAGAGGTACTATTCCCGCCAAGAGCTGATCCAGGACCTGTTTGTTCTTCTAATACCAAACATTTCTGTTATGAGCTACGGAAACAAATACAACTTGGACCAGACCTGAGGGAGAGAAGCCGTGTCCGTTCAGGTTCACACCAGACACGGGATCCACTATTGTAAAGACAGTTACAGTTCAGGGTGCTTGACCTCTGCGTCTGTGGGGGGCGGGGTGGACGAGGACGGGGCCCTGGCGGTCTCTCTGAATGGGCTGTCCTTAGCAGGGGCGAAGCGGAACTCCTCTGGGACCTGGTCCTCTGGCTGAGCCTTCTTGTAGAAGCCCAACTGGTCCAGCAGCTCGTTGATCTCAGAGCGGGTCATGTCAGATAAGTCTATCCGCTGAAACGGAAAGACGGACGTTGCATTGTATCTTAAGTCTGATCAACTCGTTACAGGATTCTTCCTGCAGTTACATTTTGTCTTTATATCGTTAGACCCAGTTGCCCAATCAAAACCGTTGGACTTCATACGACATAAATACAAACACCTTTTGTTTTTGTTGTCCTTCCTACAAGATTCTCCTGGCTAAAATCTGTGACTGATCTTCCTTTATGCCAACCACAAGCAAGCTGGTAAAAATGTAGCCAAGTTGAACTTAAGATCCCATTTTCTCAAGCCCCATGCACCACGAGACATGAACAAATCACTGTCCTTTACAGTTATTAGCCAGACTTTCTTTGGCTCCCATGAAATCCACGCGACTGCATTATTTTCCACATAACTTTGAGTATTGACAGCTCATCTGGGTAAAGGGGCGGTCTCTGTACCCTATCTCTCAATCAAGACGAACTATACAAATATATTTAAATGTGTTTCCTAACGCTCACATGTGATTCGTTACCAACATGCTCAGACACAGCTTCTATTTGCATACTATTAGGCGGCTGAACACTGAAACTGGGCTGACTGACCACATGCAAACATAATAACTCACACATTCCCACTTTCCTGTGTGAAACATTAAAATACTTTCCGCGTAGCAGCCATCTCTTCATTTGACCTATAATCTATTTTAGTGGTGTCCTTCTCATATGAGCATTTCAAGGGACAAAGAAGCCTCAAACGCCTTTTAAAAATGGATACAGGTTATTTTTTTGTTGGACACATGCAGACATTGATGAGGACTGAATTGGGGCTTTGAAAATTTTCGATCGATACTGAAAACCTGAAAAATTCCCATCAACGATAAAGAAATAGAGTAATACTCGAGGGTGTTTCGTTACAGCGCACTTACGTCCAGCTCCTCGTAGTAGTGGTTGAGGAGGACAAGTTCTGGGTCTGCCCCGGGAAGGTGTTTCATCACAAGGTTATGACTGGGGTGGCTGGAGTCAAGGTTACCGGGGAAACGAAATCGAGACAAACAAGGAAATGTAATATCAATGCACAACGTACAGGTGTCCAACAGCCCGTCACAGCCTGCTTTGCGTCTCAATGACCTGCCCGCTGTTTGGTGTCATAACAGCCGCTGAGGAATTTGTCTGTGCCGTTTGGACTTTGTGCTACACACAAGACAGAAAACTTGAATCACTTTAATTATAGCGAAACTTATGGAAAGGCTTGGTTTCTGGAGGTGTGACTGTTTCAGGACAGAAAGCTATCTGCAAGGTACGTTCATTACTTGCTTCTGGCTACCAGAGTTGTCTGCGTAAAGGGGTTCATATTGCCTAGATAAACAGCTTTCGTTTTCTTGGTCAGATGGAATGTTGTGGGAAAATATTACACATTGCCACTGGGTAATTATTGTGTTATTGTTACTTCATACGATCTTAAATAGATTTATTTAAATCGGAAGTCTAACAAAGACAGATATTTGATGTTAAAAAATGGATGGCTTAAAATGTGTACTTTATCACATGTTACAGATTAAATATTAACATTAAGATTGAGCTGGGGTTAAAGTTCAAGTTATGTTCTCAATTGAGGCAAGGAACCCGGTTAAAATTAAAATTAAGGTTTGGGTTAAGGCTACAAATTCCAGATTGTGTCTACACCGTATTGATAAATGAGGCCCCTGGTTACAATGACAGTGCTCAACAAAGTGGTCTAAAGACTGTGTTCACTACACACCAAAGGCACCTGAGGCACCACAAGGGGTCGCTATAGTGCACCCTGGCAAGAAACCTATATTCTATTACGAATCTACCTGATCCAGATGATGCTGACCATGTCACAATGTTGGACACCTAGGCTGGTCAGCAGAATTCAAACCTTCGTTAGTGCCAACTGCCAATGATGTGACTATCACAAATTATTATACAGTTTTAATTATTATACTTAGGTTGAAGTTAGATTTCATGTTAACAAACTAGTGTGTAAACTTACGACTGTCACTGTGTTCGAGACGGTTTTACTAAACCAAGTTCGGTTCTGAGGCTTTGGTGGGAACAGAAGCTTTTATCTTGTGCTCGTATCTCCATCTGAACCCAGTACAGAGTCTTACGGTCCGGTCCATTCCACAATCGTCTCTCCACGCTGGGTCTTACGGTGTTAGTTAACGCAGTCATTTCATTAGGGCAGTCAGGGTAGCCCAACTTGTGAATGTTTTCCCCCCCGCCAGAACATATCACATGTTCCTGGTATCTCCGTGATGCCTCAACGCGCCTGCCCCCTCGTCTGTTATTACAGGGTGCTCTAATGTGCAGGCATATCACATATGTAGTGATGAGGGTGGGGCGTGTTGGACGGCAGGCATTTTAATAAGGACAACATGCTCAGGGGAACATGCATCACTTCATTACCTGGAACTGCTTGCGGTTTTCCTATTGCCTAGACATGCCCGGCCGACATTGTGGAAATGAGCTGGTGCTCAACAGCGCAATATAGACCTACATCAACAGACATCGGGGTAATTGTTCGCTCTCACGGTTGTGCAACTCATCTCCCAGGGCAACCTGCCACACTGTGTGCATATAATAGGCTGGTTTTCTTATTTGAGACTAAACCAGTTGTGTCCAGATTTACAGCTCCGTACAGACTTCATACACAAGTATTCAGAATGAGGCATTCATGTGATAGTTACAGACCAGGTACACCCTTTCATGGCAATGATATTCCCTGGTGACAGTGGCCTAATTCTGCAGGATATTGAGCCCTCACACTCTGCACACATTGTTTGGGAATGGTTTGAGGAACGTGGTGAGATGTTTAAGGTGTTGCCCTGGACCTAAAATTCCCCAGACCTCAATCCGATTTATCTGTGTGATCCATGGCAACTGCACCTATCGACTTACAGGTAAATGAAGGATCTGCAGCTAATGTCTTGGTGTCAGCGCAAAAATGCCAAAAGGATACTAGAGGGGGATGTCCTGGGTCACAAAGGCCTTGACCTAGGAGAAGAATAGCTGGTTAGTGAATCCGTTTCGTTTAAAAGGTTTTACAAGGGTCTCTGAATTCATACAATATACATTCATATCAATAACCTGACTTTAGAACTTACCTCTCTCAGCCTGTTCAGCTGTCATCCACCACAAGACTGAAACACATAGACACAACAGAATAATGGTGATCTACCCCGGTTAAGGAGCAGGGAAGTGACAGAATGACAAACCGGTTCCGGCTCAGACCGAATCGTACAGATAAAACAGTGGTGGTACATTTTCACTTATATTTCTTTTTTAATGAGCGATTAGATGTTATTGAAAGTCAGACGATGCAATTGGTGCCACAGCGGAAAATGGAACTTGTGTCAAAGCTTAAACCAAAGCCAATGACACATTTTTTATTACTGTTTTGTCCTTAAAGTGTAATGTCCCGTACAATAATCTGAGTTTTCTTTATTCCAACAAAACCGTTCTCGTCCACACTGGTGTTAGAAACGACCCCATGCTTAATACTGCTGTGATCATTCCACCTTGACATGAGTGAAAGACTAACGCTGTCTGAAAAAAACAGGCCTATAGAGTAAAGTCTACTGTATCCTGTATGGATATGTATTTATAGAACCGATTGCAGATCAGTGAGAACCCGCTATAATACTTAGGTGGGTGTAGGAACCCAAATGCCAACTCAAGAGACTGCTTATTTTTTACAAATCTTCCCGGCAGTTGCAATTAAAGCCTCTAGGATGATGTGTAATGTTCCCAAAGAGGAGACATTTCAAAAAGGCATTACATTTCTGCTACGTTCAAGTCCTTTGTGGGAATTCTATTGCAACACAGGGATTATAGGAAGACCACTGTCTGTTTTAACCAACCCACATCGTTGACAAAGCCAATGCAATGGTTTCATTAAAGAACCACCTTCATTAGTAATTCACTTAACCACTTTTGGTATAAGTTTATCAGGCCTGTCACTAATAATTCACTTATGACATTTTTGGCAAACTTTAATGTTTCATATCTGCGTCAGTTCATTGCAAACTGTAGTGGACTCTGTGACGTGCATCAATTTCCTTGTAGCCATTGAATACAGGCCTACACCTGATTTAACTATTAGGGGTTTGAAACAACTGTTTTCAGGTGTTCTATTCAAATGCATGTTCAAATACATAAAAGGCAGGTATAGTCCCCGATGGGAGATCAGATGTTACTGAAAGGCAGGCAATGCAACTTGTTCCACCACATCCTCATTGAGTTATCATGTGTTGTGCACATTTTCAAATCATCGAATTACTTCAGGCGAGCTTCACACTCAAGTTATGTTACTTTCGGAGATCCAAAAATTTGTTCAACACGCATTTAATAGCGTTTGCTGATTGCACTGTATAAGGACGGACAGTCATGTCATTTAAATGAACTATATGCTAACAAGTCAGCCGCATAATGGGTCCTACCTCCACCTTGGCTTTAGCGAGACCGTCCAGCTTCTTCACATCTACATCATAGGCCGACACACACTGAAGGAAGCCGGCGAAGACTAAGAACCACATTTGTGTGGTTTCACCGCGGGGAGCAGATTATCACAGAGCAGAGGAGCCTGTAGATTACAAAACTGGACACACTGGAAGCAGATAGGTGAGGATATGAATGAGGATATGCATGAAATATACACGCAACAGCCGGGATGCGGTCCGGACCCTCTGCCACGTCGAGTGCTTTCCTGCTGCTTATGGACAGAGAGGGCGGGGTGGGGGGGGGTGTGGGCGGAGGATCTAAAATCCCAATCTGCAAGACGTTCTATTTTTTATGTTTGCTGGTGACTATGTACACTATAGTGGATAAAAACGTACCAAAAAAGTTTGTGAACCCTATAGCACGTGTAAGTATTATGCAAACATAAACCAAAACACATCATATGCATTCAATTACGCCATGCCAAATATAACTAAACCGAAAGATTATAGGACAGATCAGGGCAGTTTTATTCTTTAGCGTATAAGGATTAAAAACGTCTGATCATATTCTAAATTAGCTGTATGAAGAAATACATTATGGACAGCACAATCAGGTAGATAGACATTAATGGATGTGTGTTGAGATATTTTGAGGGACAGCAAATGTACACTGTTTACAAGCTATACACTCACTAATTTACATGCAATGCAATGTTCAATTATGTCAATTGAGAACAAACTCTTAATTTGAATGATGACCTAGCCAAAGTCAAGGTGATCACACCAAAAAAAAGTAAATAAAAATAAACACTTTATACAAGGTGATTAACACTGATTAACTTTAATAGAGATGTAAATTACATTGTCTGGTTTTACTGGGGTAAAAATATGAGGTGACAGACTAAACTGCCTTAGTCATCCATCAACATGGTAAAGGTCAGATACACACAGAAATTAAATGAAACTAGATTTTGTTGACCTTTACAATGGCTATAAAACAACTACACGCCTGAAAATACCTCTAATATCTTCACTATTATGGCAATGAATGAGAAATGCAAAATAACTGAAGCTGTGAAGAACCTGCTCGCCAGTGAGTACAATCTGCCCTCAATCAGTGAGTTGGATGGTTGAACTGGAGAAAAATGTCCCAAGGATCACAGTTCAAGAGAAGCAGATGTTTCATGTTGGGGTCACAAAATCTCACAAACCCTGATTAGACACGGCCTTTAAGACACAGATTACATGGAAGGGTTGCTTGAAAAAAGCCTATGCAGTCACCAACCCTTAAATGAATGTGGTTGGAGGTGGCTAAATATCATTTGCAGCTTTGACTGGACTATAATTGAGCTTTTAGGCAACAAACACTAGAAGAGGGTTTGTCGTAAAAAGTGTGGTGAAGTGTTGTGGTGGATCTGTTGGGAGGCTGTTTTACTCCCAAAAGCCCTGGGAACCATATTAGAATATGAAGGCTACATTTATGGTGATGCAAAAACCTGCCTGCCTCTACCAGGACAACGATCTATATTATGCCTAATGTCTAATGACTGTGATTTATTTTAACTGATATTAGAAACATGTAGTGCAATGGTCGTCACGGTCGCCTGACCTAAATCCCTTTGAGACCCTCTAGGCCAGGGCGAGCTGACAAGAGAGAATACAAGAATCTCACATTTCTGTAGAGAAATGTTCTCAAATTCCCTTTCAGGGTTTTTCCACCTCGTCAAACATAATGGGTGGTGACTCAGAGCTGGGCAAATGGAGGGTGTACCAAGTGCTAAAAGTAGGGATGCTTATAATTCTGGCATGCTCTTTTTCTAATTAAAACATTATTTTTACTAATGTGCTTAAAATTCTGTAGGGCTCTGCCTTTATTATAGTATCACAGTGCTTATTGATACAGACAATGGGTAAAACTATCCATTAATATGAATAATTAATCATCAAACGAGGAAGTATCTCACGCTCAAATAAAATAATCAAACAATTAAATGATGACAGAGTGGTTCACCGGACCCGTTATTCAGTAGTGACACAGTTTCTTCTAGTAACAAGCTGTCGCTTTAAATTAAACATCACATCCCCGTGTTACGCAAGAGCTTGTTCATTCTGTCTGCAGGCAAGTTAGTGGGAACTGAAGTGTAAATTCAGCCTCTGGTAACTAGGAGCACCAGTCTACACGGTGTTTACATAACAGTACCCATGAGATACAGCAAAACTGTACCGACTGGGGACTGCATGGTGTCGACGTGTGTGCGACTTAGGCACAGACCATTGAACTAGGTTTGCGTTGTGTATATACTGATGTTTCTAAACGCACAGATATTCAAAATTAAAACCCAAAACCAATTGCTCCACCGAGCTCTATTGCGCGACATTCACGGTGCGGCCCTATTCCCAGATCTGATCTGTGTGCCACTAAGTGGCAGTAAAACCCCACTATCTTATCTGTATGCCACTAGGTGGCAGTAAAACCCCACTATCTTATCTGTATGCCACTAGGTGGCAGTAAAACCCCACCATCTTATCTGTATGCCACTAGGTGGCAGTAAAACCCCACTATCTTATCTGTATGCCACTAGGTGGCAGTAAAACCCCACTATCTTATCTGTATGCCACTAGGTGGCAGTAAAACCCCACTATCTTATCTGTATGCCACTAGGTGGCAGTAAAACCCCACTATCTTATCTGTATGCCACTAGGTGGCAGTAAAACCCCACTATCTTATCTGTATGCCACTAGGTGGCAGTAAAACCCCACTATCTTATCTGTATGCCACTAGGTGGCAGTAAAACCCCACTATCTTATCTGTATGCCACTAGGTGGCAGTAAAACCCCACCATCTTATCTGTATGCCACTAGGTGGCAGTAAAACCCCACTATCTTATCTGTATGCCACTAGGTGGCAGTAAAACCCCACTATCTTATCTGTATGCCACTAGGTGGCAGTAAAACCCCACTATCTTATCTGTATGCCACTAGGTGGCAGTAAAACCCCACCATCTCCACTTTAGGCTGCGTAGACTAATTATGCCAATCGTCATAACTGGCTATAACACGGCGTAGTACTGGTGGTGGTAGTAGACCGTGGAGTGCGGAACCGGTCGGACGGGTGTTTACATTCATTATTTCAAGGGCATATAGAGTCTGTAGGCTACGGAAAAAGGCATACCGGGCTTATCGTAACAGCAGCGTTTGCATTCGCCGCGTCACGGGTGTCTTATCGTCCAGACTATAATAAAGCGATACGCGCACCGGATATATATGTGGACGCAAGGCAGGTTAGTTTATGAATGTAGCCCGTCTTGTCCAAGGCTAAATAAGCTTAATATAAGCCGTGACATTTGGCGACGCACCTGAGTCCTAACAGCGCCAGTGAGGAGCGCACTGACATGCCCATGGTTGCGTCTGGAATCTATATTATTATGATGAATAATGGCTATTTAAAACCTCAGCCTTTGACAAGCCGTACAGTATAGGCTAATTGGCTACTAATTAATCATCAGGAGGGGTTGTTGTGCCTATTGTACTTTAACCAACCAAATCAGACATTTCGTCGCATATCTCATCTATAATATTGACTGAACAGGTAATGTATAGGCTATAATTGTTACATTTTACCTCCTGTGTTGTTGTAAATCAGGTTAGTGCATGCTGCTATACCGGTAGGCTACCTGTTGTTTAGAGAGAGACATGTAATATTATCCCGATAATGGAGATTATTTATATGAACATTTATTCTGAAGTCCCTTGAACGTCACATCACATTCTGTGGTTTTGTAAAAACACATAAAATACCTACACGAAGAGACAAACTGTGCCACTGGATATGACATGCTCGGATGCAATGTAAGCACACCTTGACTGTATTCTTGTTTACATGTTCAGGTTCTCTTTCCTCATTGGTGTTATGTGTGGTGAATCACTGGTACACATCAGGTGTGCTTGCAAATGCAAAGCACAACTATAGAAAGCTTTCCTACTAGTACTTGTTTCTCTGCCACTTGTAGGTCAAAAACCATTAGCGGGTTTATTCTGAATAATTTTTGGGGGATGTAGAGTGGGTGGATTAACGTCTAACTAACATTGCTAAACATAATAATTGTATGTGTATCAATCTGCTACTTCTGAGAGGACTAGGTAATTGTATGTCTCACAGAGTGGCTAGATGTCGGCTGCCAGTACAGCCTCTCAGTCACTCCGTCTGAAGCTTTTGATGGAAAAATAATGCCACTTTCTCCCCTGTACATTTTCCAAGCCACTTATCTCAAGGCATTGTTAACTCTTTCTGTCTCGCCCCAAAACAAAATATGTGATATCTTTTTTTTGGTTCTACTACATTCCCAGTGTATAACAGCTTTGTATAACACTTTTTTTAATTTGAGAATGAACCAGATATATTATTTGGCTGTTTGAATAAAAGGATAATAACATCTTTACCCCAGTGTGGCCACTGTGAAATATCATCCTGTCAGGATCTATTGGGTTATTTTTAAAACAAACCAAAGGGGATAAAATAGCCATACATTATGACCTAATAGCGGAGCCCACTTATTGGCTCAGGAATGACGACAAACATTTTTTTTCGGGATGCCCTACCATGTTCCTGGAGAGCTACTCTTTAACCCCGGTGATCACTAATCTGATTTATCTTTTCATCCGGCTAAATTGAACAGAGTCTACAGGAAGGTATCTCTCCAGGACCCGAGTTGGGAAGCCCTGGTGTGGTTCATACATAATCTATGACTAGAGACATCAAGTGATCAGCCTGCTGCATATAGATGTATCCGGCTGCTCGTGGACTGTTGGTTAGAAGAACAGTAGAACAAAGGTCACTGGTTCAAATCCCAGAGCCAACGAGGCCAAGCTGTAACATCGTAGCACTGCCAGAAGGAGCAACTTTGACTAAGGACAAGACAGTTTGTCAGGTATCCACGGATACGGATACAGCCGTAAACACAAGCAGGCCGCTCCAGGAGCAGGGCCAGGCTAGAGTCGTGGCGGTTGAGGAAACAGGTGGAAGTGTGTGGAAGTTAAAAAACCAACTGACGCTGTGGCATTGTGCACCAAATGAGGATACAAAAGTGAAACGGCACGCTATTGCATTTAGCTCGTATAAAACCCACGAGATGACAGAAGTAGTCGCTTCGGTGCTCCTTTTTTAACGACGCTGCCTGTAACTGTAGCCAGTGCCCAGCGCTTCTTCTTTTCCAAACTGAAATGAATTAAGTCATACCTGATGTGTCGCATGGGACAGGAGAGGCCAAGTGGGTTGGTCATCGAAACCACCAGGATCAGGAGCGTGGATTTGAATGCCATAGTCAAATGATCGTCGAAATGGTTACCCAGTCAGCCTGTATGAATCAGGCTTTATTGAGATTCATTCACTTTGCTTGTCTATGTCTGCCTGTGCTCAGCCTGTGTTAAGAAACCATGTTCTGCTGGTGCGCTGAGCCATTACCCTGTAATTATAGCAGTGTGAATGTATGCTCCATATGTCGTAAAAAGGGAAGGGCTTAATGGACGTCTGTCGAACATCCGTAGTAGACTGACAGGTGGAGTTGTGGCCTGGAAGCTAGATAAGAGACCTCAATGTCCAAGTTAATTCAGGTCAACCAGGCTGGGACGTTCTGTGATTTATTACAATACGTTTAACGAGGCGTTCGTTAGGCAGAATAGCAAGCACATGCACCACGTGTAATGTTAGAGAGGATGCTGCCTCGTTAGCTATCTGTTTGAAGGCTCCATTTGATTGATTTGCTGGTGCTTTTGCTTTGGGCCTCAACCGGAGGCGGATCACTGTAAATACCCATATGTCAGTTTTGCCACGGCGAGCATGTAGCTGTGGTGAGTTATTAGCTGTGTTTCTGTGTTTTTGTTCAGATATTGATCTGTATTTGTTTGTTTTATGATATATTTTTGCCTATACCTTTTGCGGAGACAATAGGTCATTTTGACCACTTGAGCCTTACGTACTGCTGATCGACTTACCAACAAAATTATTAAAATTTTAGGGGTAATATGAATGGCGATTGGGCCCATTTCGGTCTATCATGATTAAGTTCTGGGTACAGGTGCAGGAACAGTAAGACGGTACCGAAGAAAGCACCTTTCATATCAAACGTTGATTGGATCAAGGCCGGTACTGTGTTACCACAACGTGTATTGGTTCTTCTGTTTATATTTCTAAATAATTTGGGTGCTATAATCGTGATAACAGTTTGCTTTGACAGCTGAGGAGAGTTGAGTGATATTTCCCAAGGAAACAGTTACTTGTTTTAGGAACACCAAACCTGAAATTGGTGTCTGCTGCGAAAAGGTGGAGGGCTTCTCGATTGGAGGTCCTAATTCATCTAAAGAAATTGCTTCAGTAGCAACACATGTTGCCTTGTCTTCATTGACTTCTTGTTTGAATACCACGGTATTGCAAAGGATTGCACAACTATTGAATTCTTCCAGTATTGGGGGATATCCAGTGATCACTGTTTGTACCTGGAGTCTACTGTTTTCATAGTATTGTTCATTTGAGATTCAGACTCTCAAACAAACTCTCCTGCCTTTTCTCTAAGTGGGGAACATGTAAACATGTAAACATCGTGATAGATTTGCTGTTATCAAATCATTCCGCTCTCTCTCATCGGGAGCGTGTGTGGAATAAGAAGTTGTTGTTAAATGGAGACGAACAATGACATGAAATATTTGATGCCCACCTCCTCCCATGTGTGCCGCTTCACCAGCCATGCTCTTGCCAAGTTCTCCACAAAAACACCACAACATGGACTATGTAATGTTTCAGAGACTTCAGTGGTAGTGGTTAATAGGTTTGCACACAACTCTGGAACTTTTTCGTTTTTCCCAGCATCTGGGTTGGATGAATTCCATAGTTAAAAGGGAATTATCAAGAGTCCTCTACCAAGATTTCTGGATAAAGCGATTATTCGTGGAAGTTCTTCTAAGCGTTCCACCCTGTTGACTGATAAAAATCTAGCAATTTCTTTCACACCATCTCCCATGTTTTTCTGGGCCGATCTGGGAGATAGCGACTCTCGTTACGTCTCTGTCTCTCTAGTTGTGTTCCAGGGTTTCCAGGCTGGTATTGAGGCCTGTCTGTCTGACCCGGTTGGGTTCCAGGCCGGTATCAAGTTCTGTCTGTCTGACCCGGTTGGGTTCCAGGCCGGTATCAAGTTCTGTCTGTCTGACCCGGTTGGGTTCCAGGCCGGTATCAAGATCTGTCTGTCTGACCCGGTTGGGTTCCAGGCCGGTATCAAGATCTGTCTGTCAGACCAGTGGTTGCATCCTCTTGCTCCTATCATTCTCCAACCCCTTTGCTCTTCTCTTTCTCTCTCCGTCTCCGTCTCCTACCCTGTCTTTCTGGCTCTCTCATTTCCTCCTGGAGGACATAATGACCTGTTTCAGATGCTCTCAGTCTCATCGCAGAGGGATGACAGCCAGACACTCAGGGCTGCCATTATACTGCAAGAGCAGCCTAAGAATGGGTGGAATGTGATCTGCTCAATTACACGAACAGCTGAGTCGTGGACACAATAACCTGCATCAGATCCTGTCTCCCGTTGCTACTTCAACATCTACATTATGCTGAACATGGCTTTCCCTTGCTATTGTTTTTCAGTGACTATCTGGGAGATGGATCCGGACAACCAGAACCGAAGCCCGACGAAGCCGGGTGAGAACCTACCGGGACAGGCTGAGGTTCTGACGCTTGCTCCTGCAGAACCTTCCGGGACGGAAACAAGCGCCTCCGTCTCGTCGGCCTCTGCTCCTGCTCCCAGACTGCCAGTCCCGGCGCGGCCTCGACGACCTCAGAGGACACCCCGGGTCGAGGGGTCTCTGGATGTCTGTGATCCTAAAACCGATTTTCCGAATGCCGACCGGGACTGGTCTGCTCCCGACGCTCCAGCTGGCGTCAGCCGTCCTGAACCCCTGCGACCCGAGGCTGTTACCAGACCAGAGGTATCATCTGAGGCATGTCTGAAGGCCGCTCATAAAGTCCCAGGGCACATTGCGGGAGCCCGGAGTCCTATCTCAGTGAGGGCAGCGTCGGTTCCCCAGCAACCGTCCTCCAGTCCTCTACCTCCCAACCTAAACCCTCATGCTCAGAGAGCCTTTTCTGTGGCAGGAACTACGGACACACAGACCCAGGTGGTGGAGGACTTCAGGTGAGATCCTGGCTTTGGGTTAAATCTGTCATAACTTTCACATAAAATACTCCATTATATATTAACTTTAACTATAGTGTTCCTGTATCTTCACCAGTGGCCGGAAACGCAGAAGAACATTTTGTGCCTAATGCCAGTTTAGAAATGTTACGAAATGTATTTAAAATAACACAATGGCTTATTTGGAGATTAATTGTGTCATTGTAATTGTTATGTTATTGTACCAATAATTATGTTCCCAACAACAGCAGACAGCAGTTAGACACATTCAATATTTGAAATTACATGGTTTGCAGCTAACAATTTACTCAATTAACTTAAATATTTGGGCTTGAGTTGAGTTAAATTTCAGTAGTTGATTGTGAGTTTCCCTTTCTTTGATAGGTTGCACATAATCACATGGAATGTGGGTGGAGCCATGCCACCAGATGACATCACTGCTCTGCTGGGGTTACACATTGGGGATGGGAACACAGACATGTATATTATTGGGTAAGAATGTCCCTGGGAACACAGACATGTATATTATTGGGTAAGAATGTCCCTGGGAACACAGACATGTATATTATTGGGTAAGAATGTCTCTGGGAACACAGACATGTATATTATTGGGTAAGAATGTCTCTGGGAACACAGACATGTATATTATTTGGTAAGCGTTTCCCTGGGAACACAGACATGTATGTTATCTGGTAAGTGTTTCCCTGGGATCACAGACATGTATATTATTGGGTAAGCGTTTCCCTGGGAACACAGACATGTATATTATTGGGTAAGCGTTTCCCTGGGAACACAGACATGTATATTATTGGGTAAGCGTTTCCCTGGGAACACAGACATGTATATTATTGGGTAAGCGTTTCCCTGGGAACACAGACATGTATATTATTGGGTAAGCGTTTCCCTGGGAACACAGACATGTATATTATTGGGTAAGCGTTTCCCTGGGAACACAGACATGTATATTATTTGGTAAGCGTTTCCCTGGGAACACAGACATGTATATTATTTGGTAAGCATTTCCCTGGGAACACAGACATGTATATTATTTGGTAAGCGTTTCCCTGGGAACACAGACATGTATATTATTGGGTAAGAATGTCTCTGGGAACACAGACATGTATATTATTGGGTAAGTGTTTCCCTGGGAACACAGACATGTATACTATTGGGTAAGAATGTCTCTGGGAACACAGACATGTATATTATTGGGTAAGAATGTCTCTGGGAACACAGACATGTATATTATTGGGTAAGAATGTCTCTGGGAACACAGACATGTATATTATTGGGTAAGAATGTCTCTGGGAACACAGACATGTATATTATTTGGTAAGCGTTTCCCTGGGAACACAGACATGTATGTTATCTGGTAAGTGTTTCCCTGGGAACACAGACATGTATATTATTGGGTAAGAATGTCTCTGGGAACACAGACATGTATATTATTGGGTAAGCGTTTCCCTGGGAACACAGACATGTATATTATTGGGTAAGTGTTTCCCTGGAAACACAGACATGTATATTATTGGGTAAAGCGTTTCCTTGGGAACACAGACATGTATATTATTGGGTAAGCGTTTCCTTGGGAACACAGACATGTATATTATTGGGTAAGCGTTTCCTTGGGAACACAGACATGTATATTATTGGGTAAGCGTTTCCTTGGGAACACAGACATGTATATTATTGGGTAAGCGTTTCCCTGGGAACACAGACATGTATACTATTGGGTAAGCGTTTCCCTGGTGCAGTCAGCCAACCATCTTCTGATGGACAAGTATTCCAGTAGACCTCTCCTTTAGATCCATCTTCATGCACACCATCTATCTTTATCCATAAATATTCTTAAGTTGTGTTATGGTTCCCCCTACTTATTTATTATCCAGCCACACATTTCCTCTAACAATCCTTTCCCTTCCTCTTTCTGTCTCTCTTTCCCTCACCCTCTAATTTCTCTCTCCCCAATGGCCTTCTCATAATGACTGTGTTCATGCTGATCTCTCAGGCTTCAGGAAGTCAACTCCATGATCAACAAAAGGTTGAAAGACGTTCTTTTCACAGACCAATGGAGCGATGCCTTTATGGAGAGACTCAGCCCCTTCGGATACATACTGGTCAGTAAAGGGATGTACACAGACACAAGCACACCTACACACACACACACACACACACACACACACACACGGACATGTCTGTGTTGTGCACATGAAAAGAGGAAAAAAGTCAGAGCTTGACTGGTTAGAAGTGTGATGCACCATGGGAAAAATATGATTATGAACTTGGTTCTATATAATCCAAAATGTTGGTGTGAGCCAGTGCCTGTGGTGGGAGCCAGTGTCTGTGCTCTAATCTCTTCCATAGTCTGTGCTCTAATCTCTTCCAGTGTCTGTGATGTGTATCATATCTGAGGGCACAGTGGTGCGCACGAACCGACTACTTCAAACAAGAATGCAGTGTTGCTTTATTAATTATCTTCCTATTTCTGCCAGGCATACACACACACGTTATCTCACTCTCTGTTTTCCAAAGACGGAGTGAGAAAGGGTTAGTGTTCGTCGCCTTGTCAGTGCCACGGTTATCTGACGTTGATGGAGCAGTAGTGAGAGACGATGAATCCACTGTAGGGAACTAGGCTAGAAAACCTCTCCCAGAATGCAGGTTTATTTCTGGACTATGGTGATGCTATTTGACAGTGAGACTGATCAGTCCTCCGGCCATCTTGTGCCCTGCTTGACTCCAATATATGCTTGTACGTTGCACATGAGAGCTTTCTACAGTAGGTGCACGTGCTCCACATGTATGCATGAGCTGTGTGCGTGTGCGTGCGTGTGTGCGTGTGTGTGTGCGTGCGTGTGTGTGTGCGTGTGTGTGTGTGTGTGTGTAAGTAACCCAACGCTCCTCGTTTCCTCTCCCTGTGGTCACTGTTCCACCTCCCTCGCCTCTCCTTTCGCCTCCCTCTTTCATTAGTCAGATTGGTCTGGCTTGCATTTAGACCAATCAGAAGAGAGCTTGCCGAACTGTCGACTCTAGTGACATGTCAGTCAATCAAGTCGTTCGCTCTGCTGACCGTTTAAAAAAAAAAATCTCACAAACAACTTCTCTTATTGGTCAGCACAGCCTTTTTTGTCGTTTGCTGTTATCTGTGTGGTTCTCTGGCCAAGCACATGCTGTCACTTTGTCTGAAAGCGTCATGAGGAATTTACAGTTGGGTGGAAATTTCTTTCCCATCTAATGACATTTTTGTCGGACAAATCGAATCAATGTGGTCTAAGACAAAACATAATAACAGACCTGATGGAAAATAAGACAAAACATAAAAACAGACCTAATGGGACAAATCCAATTTATATTTCCATCTTCACAACTTCTGCCTTATGCTAAGCTGGGTAAGAACCTCTGCTTGGCTAACAGCTCATCTCTGGCACACATGCATATATATATATATACACACACACACAGACACACACAGACACACACAGACACACACAGACACACACAGACACACACAGACACACACAGACACACACAGACACACACAGACACTGACAAGCACACACACCCCCACATACGCCTAGGGCCCCTTGTGTCAACTCTGTTATCAACCCCAAATGTGGTTTGGCAGCCCTTAGCAACACCCTCACAAGTTCACTGAAGTTAATTAGATTCCACACACACACACACACACAAACACGTTCACACATACACACACACATGTACACACATAAAAATATACACATATACATGCACACACACACATGTTCAGACATGCACACACATACTTTCTCACACACACACACACAAACACACACACTGGCATTCACAATATACTACAGACTTACAATAATTTGATCTGTCAAGCACAGACACAGTACTGGCATGTGTGTATTCTCTCTGACCGTACACAGAAACATACACGCACGCGCACACACACACACACACACACACGCAGACACAGTACTGGCATGTGTTTTCTCTGACCGTACACAGATACATACACGCGCACACACACACACACGCAGACACAGTACTGGCATGTGTGTATTCTCTCTGACCGTACACAGAAACATACACGCACGCGCACACACACACACACACACACGCAGACACAGTACTGGCATGTGTTTTCTCTGACCGTACACAGATACATACACGCGCACACACACACACACACACGCAGACACAGTACTGGCATGTGTGTATTCTCTCTGATTGTACACAGATACATACACGCACACACACACACACACACACACGCAGACACACACGCAGACACAGTACTGGCATGTGTGTATTCTCTCTGACCGTACACAGAACCGTACACAGACACAGCCACTAGTGTTCATGGTTCAATAGAGCCCATTACCCAACCAAGCCCTCCAAATATCGAGACTCCCTCCGTGCCCTTCCTTCTCCATCTCACTCCCTCCTCCGTGCCCTTCCTTCTCCATCTCACTCCCTCCTCTGTGCCCTTCCTTCTCCATCTCACTCCCTCCTCTGTGCCCTTCCTTCTCCATCTCACTCCCTCCTCCGTGCCCTTCCTTCTCCATCTCACTCCCTCCTCCGTGCCCTTTTTTTTCTCCATCTCACTCCCTCCTCTGTGCCCTTCCTTCTCTATCTCACTCCCTCCTCTGTGCCCTTCCTTTTCCATCTCACTCCCTCCTCTGTGCCCTTCCTTCTCCATCTCACTCCTCTATTGTGTTTCTTTTAGGTGACATCTCAGCGGATGCAGGGCGTGTTGCTCCTGGTCTTTGCAAAGTACTACCACCTCCCGTTTCTTAGAGGGGTGCAGACTGAAACTACCCGCACCGGACTGGGGGGCTACTGGGTAAGGAACTGCTTTGTTACACTGCAATACGAATGTCGAAAAACTGCTGATTCCACCCTCATTACACAGTGATATTTTACAGTGATATTTTACAGTGATATTTTACAGTGATATTTCACAGTGATTTTTCACAGTGATTTTTCACAGTGATTTTTCACAGTGATACACATATTGATCATGCTTGAAGCTTTGGACCCAAATGAATAAAATAAGGCACATTTACGATGCATTTAGTATGGCATTATAAAGCTGGTTATTTCAATCCTAAACCTGGCATTTAAGATATGTGTGCTGTCTGTCTGGATGTGTGTGCTGTCTGTCTGGATGTGTGTGCTGTCTGTCTGGATGTGTGTGCTGTCTGTCTGGATGTGTGTGCTGTCTGTCTGGATGTGTGTGCTGTCTGTCTGGATGTGTGTGCTGTCTGTCTGGATGTGTGTGCTGTCTGTCTGGATGTGTGTGCCCCTATGGTACACAGCCTCAAACACGCCCCACAAGGTTTCTTTTGATATTTTAATTAGACCTTCAGAACATAAAATATTCCAGTTACCCGTTAGGGGTAACGAAACCATGTGCATCTGATCAGGGGGACCGGGGTTCTGACAGCCACTCACTTACTGAGGGATACATAGAGGTCCAGGGAGAATTGAGTGTGAAGTTTATGGTCCGTTCTGTTTGAACTCAGATAAGCATGGGCCCGTTCTGCACATTTCTTTTTGCTTTGTCATCTCTCTGCTAATTTAGTAGGTCAGGGTATTAGAGAGACAGAGCAGTAGGGGGAACCACTGGGCTCTATCCTGATCCCACAGAACACGTTAAATATGTATATAATTCACCGGTCATTCATGCACCTGTTTCCACACCCGGGCCACCCCGGGGGGCGTAGCTCGTAGGCTAGCTTCACCCTGGGGGGACGTAGCTCGTAGGCTAGCAACACTCGGAGGGACGTAGCTTGTAGGCTAGCTCCACTCGGGGGGGACGTAGCTTGTAGGCTAGCTCCACTCAGGGGGGACGTAGCTTGTAGGCTAGCTCCACTCGGGGGGGACGTAGCTTGTAGGCTAGCTCCACTCGGGGGGGACGTAGCTTGTAGGCTAGCTCCACTCGGGGGACGTAGCTCGTAGGCTAGCTCCACTCGGAGGGACGTAGCTCGTAGGCTAGCTCCACTCGGGGGGGACGTAGCTTGTAGGCTAGCTCCACTCGGGGGGGACGTAGCTTGTAGGCTAGCTCCACTCGGGGGGGACGTAGCTTGTAGGCTAGCTCCACTCGGGGACGTAGCTTGTAGGCTAGCTCCACTCGGGGGGGACGTAGCTTGTAGGCTAGCTCCACTACTGACGCTTCTCTCAGTTGCTGAACGGCTCGTTTACTCCTGTCACAAGAATCCTGTCAAATCCCTGGTCTTCATCCGTTCTATATTCCTCATCACTCTCTCACTTTTTTTCTCCTTCCTGTCTTCCTCTACTCTTCCCCTGTTCCCCGGTCTAGGGTAACAAAGGCGGTGTGAGCGCGCGTATGTCCGTGTTCGGCCACACAATCTGCTTCCTGAACTGCCACCTGCCGGCTCACATGGAGAACTCGGACCAGCGCATGGAGGACTTCGAGAGCATCCTGCAGCAGCAGCAGTTTGAGGGCCAGGCGGCCACGGGAGTGCTGGACCACGAGTCAGTCACCACGTGCTCACACTTACAACCCTTTACACAGTAACGACATAGGGAACAGTTATTTTGCCCTATTTCATATGTATGTAAGGATTTGTGTCATTATGGACATGTCTGCTGTTTCTCTCTCTCTGTCTGTCCACCGTCCTTCTCAGTGTGGTGTTCTGGTTTGGAGATCTCAATTTCCGCATTGATGAACTGGAGATTCCGCAGGTGAAAACAGCCATCGATAACAACAAACTCCAGTTGCTCTGGGAGAAAGATCAGGTGAGATGCCTTTTATACAGACGACTACTCTGTAGTGCCCTGTGTAATGTGTAGAGGTGGCCACTGGAGGGCGTACAGAGACCAAAGTAACATCACTTTCCATCGTTTTACAGTTGAACCAGGCCAAAGATGGTGAGCCGGTGCTGGATGGCTTTTTGGAGGGGCCTCTAAAATTCCCCCCCACTTACAAGTTTGATGTGGGGACAGATACCTATGATACCAGGTGGGTGGGATATTGGGTCCATCTAGAACCTCTGGTAACAGATATATATGATACCAGGTGGGTGGGATATTGGGTCCATCTAGAACCTCTGGTAACAGATATATATGATACCAGGTGGGTGGGATATTGGGTCCATCTAGAACCTCTGGTAACAGATATATATGATACCAGGTGGGTGGGATATTGGGTCCATCTAGAACCTCTGGTAACAGATATATATGATACCAGGTGGGTGGGAACCTCTGGTAACAGATATATATGATACCAGGTGGGTGGGATATTGGTTCCATCTAGAACCTCTGGTAACAGATATCTATGATACCAGGTGGGTGGGATATTGGGTCCATCTAGAACCTCTGGTAACAGATATATATTATACCAGGTGGGTGGGATATTGGGTCCATCTAGAACCTCTGGTAACAGATATCTATGATACCAGGTGGGTGGGATATTGGGTCCACCTAGAACCTCTGGTAACAGATATATATGATACCAGGTGGGTGGGATATTGGGTCCACCTAGAACCTCTGGTAACAGATATATATGATACCAGGTGGGTGGGATATTGGGTCCATCTAGAACCTCTGGTAACAGATATCTATGATACCAGGTGGGTGGGATATTGGGTCCATCTAGAACCTCTGGTAACAGATATATATGATACCAGGTGGGTGGGATATTGGGTCCATCTAGAACCTCTGGTAACAGATATATATGATACCAGGTGGGTGGGATATTGAATCTAGAACCTCTGGTAACAGATATATATGATACCAGGTGGGTGGGATATTGGGTCCATCTAGAACCTCTGGTAACAGATATATATGATACCAGGTGGGTGGGATATTGATACCAGGTCCATCTAGAACCTCTGGTAACAGATATATATGATACCAGGTGGGTGGGAACCTCTGGTAACAGATATATATGATACCAGGTGGGTGGGATATTGGTTCCATCTAGAACCTCTGGTAACAGATATCTATGATACCAGGTGGGTGGGATATTGGGTCCATCTAGAACCTCTGGTAACAGATATATATGATACCAGGTGGGTGGGATATTGGGTCCATCTAGAACCTCTGGTAACAGATATCTATGATACCAGGTGGGTGGGATATTGGGTCCACCTAGAACCTCTGGTAACAGATATATATGATACCAGGTGGGTGGGATATTGGGTCCACCTAGAACCTCTGGTAACAGATATATATGATACCAGGTGGGTGGGATATTGGGTCCATCTAGAACCTCTGGTAACAGATATATATGATACCAGGTGGGTGGGATATTGGGTCCATCTAGAACCTCTGGTAACAGATATATATGATACCAGGTGGGTGGGATATTGGGTCCATCTAGAACCTCTGGTAACAGATATATATGATACCAGGTGGGTGGGATATTGGGTCCAAGAACCTCTGGTAACAGATATATATGATACCAGGTGGGTGGGATATTGGTTCCATCTAGAACCTCTGGTAACAGATATATATGTACCAGGTGGGTGGGATATTGGGTCCATCTAGAACCTCTGGTAACAGATATATGATACCAGGTGGGTGGGATATTGGGTCCATCTAGAACCTCTGGTAACAGATATATATGATACCAGGTGGGTGGGATATTGGGTCCATCTAGAACCTCTGGTAACAGATATATATGATACCAGGTGGGTGGGATATTGGGTCCATCTAGAACCTCTGGTAACAGATATATATGATACCAGGTGGGTGGGATATTGGGTCCATCTAGAACCTCTGGTAACAGATATATATGATACCAGGTGGGTGGGATATTGGGTCCATCTAGAACCTCTGGTAACAGATATATATGATACCAGGTGGGTGGGATATTGGGTCCACCTAGAACCTCTGGTAACAGATATATATGATACCAGGTGGGTGGGATATTGGGTCCACCTAGAACCTCTGGTAACAGATATATATGATACCAGGTGGGTGGGATATTGGGTCCACCTAGAACCTCTGGTAACAGATATATATGATACCAGGTGGGTGGGATATTGGGTCCATCTAGAACCTCTGGTAACAGATATATATGATACCAGGTGGGTGGGATATTGGGTCCATCTAGAACCTCTGGTAACAGATATATATGATACCAGGTGGGTGGGATATTGGGTCCATCTAGAACCTCTGGTAACAGATATATATGATACCAGGTGGGTGGGATATTGGGTCCATCTAGAACCTCTGGTAACAGATATACATGATACCAGGTGGGTGGGATATTGGGTCCATCTAGAACCTCTGGTAACAGATATATATGATACCAGGTGGGTGGGATATTGGGTCCACCTAGAACCTCTGGTAACAGATATATATGATACCAGGTGGGTGGGATATTGGGTCCATCTAGAACCTCTGGTAACAGATATATATGATACCAGGTGGGTGGGATATTGGGTCCATCTAGAACCTCTGGTAACAGATATATATGATACCAGGTGGGTGGGATATTGGGTCCACCTAGAACCTCTGGTAACAGATATGTATGATACCATGTGGGTGGGATATTGGGTCCATCTAGAACCTCTGGTAACAGATATATATGATACCAGGTGGGTGGGATATTGGGTCCATCTAGAACCTCTGGTAACAGATATATATGATACCAGGTGGGTGGGATATTGGGTCCATCTAGAACCTCTGGTAACAGATATATATGATACCAGGTGGGTGGGATATTGGGTCCATCTAGAACCTCTGGTAACAGATATATATGATACCAGGTGGGTGGGATATTGGGTCCATCTAGAACCTCTGGTAACAGATATATATGATACCAGGTGGGTGGGATATTGGGTCCATCTAGAACCTCTGGTAACAGATATATATGATACCAGGTGGGTGGGATATTGGGTCCACCTAGAACCTCTGGTAACAGATATATATGATACCAGGTGGGTGGGATATTGGGTCCATCTAGAACCTCTGGTAACAGATATATATGATACCAGGTGGGTGGGATATTGGGTCCACCTAGAACCTCTGGTAACAGATATATATGATACCAGGTGGGTGGGATATTGGGTCCATCTAGAACCTCTGGTAACAGATATATATGATACCAGGTGGGTGGGATATTGGGTCCACCTAGAACCTCTGGTAACAGATATGTATGATACCATGTGGGTGGGATATTGGGTCCATCTAGAACCTCTGGTAACAGATATATATGATACCAGGTGGGTGGGATATTGGGTCCACCTAGGTATTAATGTAAAACAATTCGTGTTCACAGCCTCTGGTCTCCCTCTCTCTCCCCCCTCTCTCCCTCCCTCTCTGTCCCTGTTTCTCGTTTTCTCAGTGGAAAGAAACGTAAGCCTGCATGGACAGATCGGATCCTGTGGCGTCTGAGAGCCACGGCTCCGTCTCGACCGGCTCTTAATGCCGGAAAGAGAAGCTCCATGTCTGGGCTGAGCTGTGGGACCAAGGTCACCCAGCACTTCTACCGCAGTCACATGGAGTACATGGTCAGCGACCACAAGCCTGTCTCCTCCATCTTCACTCTCCAGGTGAGACATTCACTCTGTCTAGTTCTGCTCATCACCTGGGATGTCACATGATCAGAACTGCAACCCTAAACATGATGTATACAGATTCTATCATCTCAGGAAAACCTCGATGTTACGTTCTGTGTCAGAGCTGTCAAACGGTTTCGTGGAGGGCCAAGTGTCCGCAGATTTGTTCCTAATTGATTAATTGGGTCACTAATTGGTTAGGTTCTACCCTCACCTACCCTCTACCCTCACCCACACCAGTCGCTCCGTGGAACCGGTTGGACACATCTGGCTTACAGATTTTCCCCTGTGATACTGACATCTATTATTTTGTGTAGTTCCCCTATAAGGTGGACATGCCACTGGTCACCATCATGGTAGAAGATGAGTGGAACAGTGTGGCAGAGGCCACATGCACGTTCAAAACGGCACCTAATTTTGCTCGCAGCTCCTGGGACTGGATCGGCCTCTACAAGGTACTGTCACGCTGTTTCACTTGTGCTGTTTATCAAACGTGAAGTGACCCAAATAATGTCATGGTGGAGTGATGAGCAGCAAGGCAGTGATGAGGTTGTCTTCTTCTGCCTTCCCAGGTTGGATTTAAGCACCATAAGGACTATGTAGGCTACGTGTGGGCCAAACAGGAGGAGGCCGATTACCACAGAGTAGAACACGAGGTGAGGGCCACTAATAATAAAACACAGAGTAGAACATGAGGTGAGGGCCACTATTAATAAAACACAGACATGAGCTTGAGAACCTTGTCATGGGATCTTCGCCTTTGTCTTCACATCTCCAGGTGACCTTTACAGAAGAGGAGTTGCCCAAGGGCACTGGAGACTTTATCTTGGGGTACTATAGCAACAACACGAGCACTCTCGTGGGTGTGACCGAGCCATTTCAGGTACTCGCGTTATACTATCAGCGTGTCCCTGTATGACGTATAATGACAGTACACTATCAGCGTGTCCCTGTATGGCGGTATAATGACGGTACACTATCAGCGTGTCCCTGTATGACGTATAATGACAGTACACTATCAGCGTGTCCCTGTATGGCGGTATAATGACGGTACACTATCAGCGTGTCCCTGTATGACGGTATAATGACGGTACACTATCAGCGTGTCCCTGTATGACGTATAATGACAGTACACTATCAGCGTGTCCCTGTATGACGGTATAATGACGGTACACTATCAGCGTGTCCCTGTATGACGTATAATGACGGTACACTATCAGCGTGTCCCTGTATGACGGTATAATGACGGTACACTATCAGCGTGTCCCTGTATGACGGTATAATGACGGTACACTATCAGCGTGTCCCTGTATGACGGTATAATGACAGTACACTATCAGCGTGACCCTGTATGACGGTATAATGACAGTACACTATCAGCCTGTCCCTGTATGACGGTATAATGACAGTACACTATCAGCGTGTCCCTGTATGACGGTATAATGACAGTACACTATCAGCCTGTCCCTGTATGACGGTATAATGACAGTACACTATCAGCGTGTCCCTGTATGACGGTATAATGACGGTACACTATCAGCGTGTCCCTGTACGACGGTATAATGACAGTACACTATCAGCGTGTCCCTGTATGACGGTATAATGACAGTACACTATTACTCACCCCATTCCATATGTGTCTTCTATTTCTTTTCCTCTTCCTCCGGTTTCCATTACAGATCCAGCTGCCCACCTCCAGCCCTGCAGGTAGCCCATCAGACGACAGTTCTGAATTCACGTCTGAGGATGACAGCACCCTGCTCGACATGAAGTCCCGCAGTCCCAGCCCCCAGAAGAGGAAACACCGATCCCGACGCAGTCGTAGCCGCAGTGGGAGCCCCGTGCTGTCCCAAATGAAGGGCCTGGACCTGCAGCGGGGCTCCGCCTCGGCCCTCAACACTGCTGGCCCTTCCTCTGACAAAACCCCAGGGGGTACGAGTGGCGGGGTGAAGTCCTCCGCGGACGACGGGGATGCAGGGTTGTGATGGAGTCCTTGTTATTCTTCTTTTATGTGGCCAAATCTGACGTTATCGACTGTACTGTTCCTTTACCGTCATGTGATATTTTACCAGGGTTTCCAAAGCCATTTTGGTCGGGACTGTGGTTACGTTGTTTTGTCCGTGTACGTTTTCAAATGTTTGTAGTTTCTAATTTCTCTCACTCTGTCACCTTTCCTTCTCAGGCAGTCAAAATACAGAGAGCCTTTATCAGATATGACCTGATCCTACAGGTCAATATATGAGTTATATGGTGACCATGTTGTTTGACAGATGTTAGGAAGCTTTATAATATGAACCATACTAAACCCGGTTTGGTTTGTGAAACGCCGTGTGTTTGAGCATGAAGAAATGCTGTACCATGTAGAGAATAGCAGTACGTTAAACTCCCATGGGGATTATTTGTCCTACATCCTAAATTAAACATGCTGTCTATTACTAGTACATTACCTCAGAGGTCTGTTCATCATAGACAAATCTAGTTTGTTCCTTAATACTGTATCTACATGATAAAATAGGACCAAGGAGAAACAACCGTGAATATTAGATCATCCTGAAATGCTTATTATACTAGATAACGTTGGGTGTTAACCTCTCCTAAACATGTGTGAGTTGTCTGAGCACGTCCCTCTAAGAGATCCTGACAGAATACATACCTGACAGAATACATACCTGACAGAATACATACCTGACAGAATACATACCTGACAGAATACATACCTGACAGAATACATACCTGACAGAATACATACCTGACAGAATACATACCTGACAGAATACATACCTGACAGAATACATACCTGACAGAATACAGATGATGAACAAATTAAGATAACGCACACTTGGTGTTTTTTGTCTTCAGAGTTTGGTGCTTCCTGTCCAAAAATATTCACTCCATCCTTGTCCTCCTTTGCACTCTTTCTCTTTTTGAATGTTCCATCTCTCCCTTTTGCTGTATTGGTGATGGTGATTAGCGTACACGCTGTCCTGTGGTAATGTGATTGGGGTGTTAGCGTGTGCCATCCTAGAAACGTTGTACCTATCAGCCGTTCTGTGGGGTGTTTTATTGTGTGTGTGTGTGTGTTGTATGCCGCTGTGTCTGTCTGTCGGAGTGTTCTGAATGTGTGTGTGTGTGTGTGTTGTATGCCGCTGTGTCTGTCTGTCGGAGTGTTCTGAATATGTGTGTGTGTGTGTGTTGTATGCCGCTGTGTCTGTCTGTCGGAGTGTTCTGAATGTGTGTGTGCACAGAAATGCTTGTTGAATATGTATGCCTGAATATGCCGGTTGTGCTAGCATGGTTTGTTGGAAATACTGTACATTCCGGTGCTGTGATTTTGTGCCGTTAAAGTGCATTTTTTGAATTCCACTTTGTAATATACCTGTTATTAAGGAAAACGTGTTGAGGATAGTTTAAACACAAAATCATATGGTAGAGATAGCTATACATGGGAAAATAAATATTATATAGATATATGTTTGCCTGCAGAACATCAAGGAAGATAATTCTATTACATTAATTCTCACGATTGAATTACATAATGCAGTGTCTATACACTGTTGTTCAATCCCAGTCAATAATTAGTGTACGTGCAAGGGAACTTGACCTTTTGATGTTATCTATTGATTACGTGTCTCAATCAATATAACGGAGTTAATACAAGGTATGATTATAGAACGGGTGATAAGAAAAGGCTAGTGCTAAATAGTCCTCTGTCTCTCTCCCATACCTGCACTAAATGCTTGGGAACTGAACGGAATGTGTTGAAACGATCGCGTTTAAAGCTGAGTATGCAATGTATGAGAACGACCAGGTGGCAATGCCAAAAATATTGTTTTACTTGAAACATTATGGATTTATTTTCTTATTTCATTGTGTCAAAGTATAGCTTGAATTCTGCTGGCCGGTGTGAGATAATCACTATATGAAGAATTATATAGAATTATATTACATTTTAAAGACTGTTGTGTATACGTGATGTTTGTTTTATAATTATTTTACTTTTCATTATTCATTCACACCACATGTACACAGTATGTGTCCTGTGGAGCTGAAAACAAACAACACATTTTCACTTTTTTTATTTAAGATACGTTGTTTATATTGTTTTTTTTAAAGGTGTATTGTATTGGCTCTACAAGCTCGTAAGTGATTTGGATCCAAGTTCTGGACAAATCTGGACGACGGTACAGCAGCAATGTCGGAGGCTTGAATTTGCGAGTTGAGTTGGCTGGTTACGTTGGTATTAGGTGACCTGTGGACCTGTCTTTGTGGTCAGGACAGCTTGACATCTCTGTCAATCACACAGTGTTAAGAGAAAAAATAAAACGCCTCCTAAAGCTGTACAGATGGTGTGTGTTGCTTTCACTTTGCCAAATTTAAGAAGGGTTGGACGTTTTAATAAATTACTAATTTGATCTCATACATTGTTATCACTCCAGAACTGGACATTGATTCTACAAGGAACTTGAAGTAAATACTTAAAGTGTATTAGGGAGCATAGCCATACGGAAACATACAAAGATACTTTTATTGTTGGCTGTAATTGAACGAAAAGACTACAAAAGTACTTTCAGTGTTGTTTGTAACTGAAAGAAATCTGTTCAAATAAGTCATTACGTTGTCATTATTTTTCAGTCCTGCAAACATGCTATCCTCAGGTTGTGGGTGTATTTAGACAACATTTGTCTTATTTTGTTATGTATTTTCTTCACTTCACCTAACAAGAGGTATTGTGGAGCCACACACTGGCAAAATCACCAGCGACAGCATGTATTTAGTAACCAGGTAAACAACATAGTGAGTTTATCCACCTTCCAGGCTTCATAAGCTCATGTTTATGGAAAGGTCATAGTGCACGGTTGGACTTTGGCTGTTTCCATTAAATGTGTCTTTTGGATAGCCTCGCCGGTGTTGTTGATGGGGAAATACATAGGGGCAACCGTGTGCCTCGTGTCCACCAATCAATGACAAGTCTGATAGCACTGGTGAATAAACAGACTCTGTGGCCTTTAAGTTAATGCACTGTGCAACATCTATAGTTGAAAGGCCTACGGGTTCCTGTACGTGAACCACAAACACCTACATTGTTATCAAGTCACAAATAAAACTTGCTTTAAACATTTGCATTATTAACGGTTCAGTTGCAGACTTTATTACAAAGATTGACGTAAACATGTTAAAAACATTTTTTCCGATTATTTCCCGTGAACGAAATAAGTGTATAACTATTAGTTGACATGTGATGTCTATAGAATCTGACACTCCGAACCTGCTCTGCTGTTTTTGGGCAACAGATAAATAATAATGAATGGATTACGCAATAACAGTTGTGTAATCCAAAATAATGAATGGATTACACAATAAGAGTTGTGTAATCCACAATAACAAATGGATTACACAGCTATTAGTTAACATGCGATGTCCATAAAATCTGACACTCCCAACCTATGCTCTACAATTTTTGGGCAACAGAACAAAATCGTTTATACAATTGTTAAGATACTGTCCACCCCGGGCAAATTTGGACCTGAGGAATGTGAGTGGGAGTGCCAACACACTGATGCAATACTGACTAAATGTTGAGTAACTCCTAATCACCAAAGTACACACATGGTACCAGGACATATTAAACCAGGAGTTCCCATTGCACAACACGGTTTGGTTTGCAATGGACTATTGGAATGGACTTGAACATCATTCCAAGATAATGTCATAATCTGATGCAATCCCGTCACAAAGACCACATACAAAAACGTAGTTTCTCCTCGAAGAACATTTAAAGTGGGGAACTGGTTAACGAACAGTTGGCTTAAGTGATGAGAATCCCTACAGCATAAAGTAATCAATATTAAATGAATTGGTGAAGCTGGATTACCTAATACAACCATTCATTATTGCATAATACAATATGACATAACAAAGCAATAACCACAACTGCCATACCTTGCAGTGTTTAGCTTGGCTATTATGTTACATGTGCTGAGAGCTATATGAGATCTATATGAGAGCTATATGAGATCTATATGAGATCTATATGAGAGCTATATGAGAGCTATATGAGAGCTATATGAGATCTATATGAGATCTATATGAGAGCTATATGAGAGCTATATGAGATCTATATGAGAGCTATATGAGAGCTATATGAGATCTATATGAGAGCTATATGAGATCTATATGAGAGCTATATGAGATCTATATGAGATCTATATGAGAGCTATATAAGAGCTATATGAGTGCTATATGAGATCTATATGAGAGCTATATGAGTGCTATATGAGATCTATATGAGATCTATATGAGAGCTATATAAGAGCTATATGAGTGCTATATGAGATCTATATGAGATCTATATGAGAGCTATATAAGAGCTATATGAGTGCTATATGAGATCTATATGAGAGCTATATGAGTGCTATATGAGATCTATATGAGAGCTATATAAGAGCTATATGAGTGCTATATGAGATCTATATGAGAGCTATATGAGTGCTATATGAGATCTATATGAGAGCTATATATAGAGCTATATGAGAGCTATATGAGAGCTATATGAGATCTAAATGAGAGCTATATGAGTGCTATATGAGATCTATATGGTAAATGAGAGCTATATGAGTGCTATATGAAATCTATATGAGAGCTATATGAGTGCTATATGAGATATGAGATCTATATGAGTGCTATATGAGAGCTATATGAGATCTATATGAGAGCTATATGAGAGCTATATGAGATCTATATGAGAGCTATATGAGATCTATATGAGGGCTATATGATCGAGAGCTATATGAGATCTAGATTCAGTACAGCTGAAGCTTTTACATTCTAGATCGCACCTTTATTTAAAAAAGTGTACCTTTTTTCAAATGTATTTTATTGCTTTATTAGGTGACTGTGAAAGATAGAGGAGATTGTGCTGCAAAGGGCACATGCTGGAATCAAGCCCACGTGGCAGCGGTATGTGTGTGCCTGTAGAACGTGGACTAGACCACTGGAATAAGTGTAACTTTAACTGGAATAATTACCATCAATACAACAGATTAGAAATAAGTCATTTCTTGTGTCTTTAATCACAGACATTTTTAAGACTCAGAGTTTGGAGGTCATGTGTTTGCGATACACCTCCTGAACCACAATCTAAGGAAGACTTGTTCTCAAAAAGAAAACATGTTTTTTTCATGAATTTGTTGCTTAGTTTAACAATATTTTTGAGTTGACAAATCAGTTTAAAAATGAAGGTGTTAGATCTCAGTCCGGTGTGCTTCTATTTATAGCTGAGGACTTCTGCTGTCTTCGGGAGTCATAAATGTAGTTTTTCTTTTAATCTTTTGTCGTCGGCCATGTTATTTTGCTACGCTATGGAGATCTGCTTGAAGTGCTATCTTCTAAGTGCACTATTTGATCGATGACCTGATAACTGGTCATTACCTGTAGCTAGTTGATTATTGACATTTCACCTACAATAACAGGCCAAGACAATTTGCCATTGTTTTAGTTCTTGTATTGAAGTGGTTGCCGCTCTTCAAGGAAATACATGTTGTAGTGTATAGCCGAGAATCCTTATTTTATCCAGAGATTTGTCAGACAGATAGACATCCTGCACAAGGGATTATCTACGTCACAATAGTGGATAAAAAATACATTTTGTTTACTGGAACTGTCCTGTTACCAGAATGCAATCTGCGACACAATTAGTTTTTATTGTTTTGGGTGTATCGTCACAGAAACAAAGACTGTGGGAAAGTTGTTCAGTGAAGGAGAAATGGGAAAGCTTGATGTCTCTCTCACTTGAGTGTCTCCGGTTACATGTCATATGAGCAGCACAATGTAGATACTGTTTGTGGGTTTTCATCATTTCCTCATTCACTCAATCGGAACCCTAGCTTTGCAATCTATTTTCTAATAAAAAACATGTTTTGCTAGGTCTCAGTCATTTCTACAGATGCATTTGGTGATGTTTATATCCAGGGCAAAGAGTATAAAATATATTCAATGAAAATTGTAACCCAACCCACGTGATTTTTTATGTTATCAGCATTCAAATTATGTCCTAAATTATTTGAATGCCCTGACGTTGTGAGGTTTCTATGGGCGTGGTGTGGGCTCTTCCGTGTTGGGCACGTATATGTAAATAGGCCGTGTCTGATTGGCCCACCGAATACTAAAATGTGACCAATTGTGTCAGGTTTGCTGGGAGCTCTCTGATGCAACCCAGGGCCAGTGTTGAGTCTGTGGGCAGTGCCATTGTGTCTATGCCACATATTCACAGACAAACCCCCCCCCCACTGAAAAAATGCTTTGTCATTTTGACTGGGGCATTTTGTTATGGATGTTTGGTTTACACACAATGCTTGATACTGATAGCAACCACGGTTAAGTCGGGCAGAATGACCCTCCTCTGGTCTGCAATGACAATGAGTGAATGAGAAAAGAATCAAACAAAAGATTATGCTGCAGATTCCATGTGCCCATCTTGTCACATAACACATTTTTGCATGATACTACTCTCTGGTCATCACTTGCACTGTACATCAGTCACAGTAGGCCTAATTATTGCATCTACTGTCAGATGTTCCAGTTGCATAATTCTATTGTGTTCATATTTACCATATCATAAGCAGGTTTAGATAGTTCGTTTCAAAATGTAATGTTTTACAGTTATAAGTCACCTGTCAAGGTATGTAATGAGTAATGTCAAGTTTGGATTACTCCAAACTCAGTAACATAATCTGATTACTTTTGAGGTAACAAATGTTAACTCACCGCTCATCTTCAAATATTGTGATAAATAAAAACAATTACATTTAAGACAGCACAATGTTACAACCATTTGTCGACAAATAGTAGCCTACTCCCCTAAACAGGTTCATTCTGTAGTTGGAAAAATATGAAATAAAATGTATAGACTAGTATAATAATAGATGTTGACTAATATTAACTATTATATACATATTAACACAACTTTGTAGAGGCTAGTTGTACACCAATGTTTATAGGTCGGATAGTATTTTCGTAGGCATTGGCCTAATCTCTTTTTTTTACCTAACAAGCCCTGGGGAAAATGTAACTGCACACGCCCACCTTTCCGCGCACGTGGATCACGCACACAACTCGTCAAACGAGCAACTGTTATTTGGTTTTATATAACTATTTTTGTAAGACATTATATTTTGAAAATCACACATGCAGCATGTCATGTCTTCTTCTTTTTCCAATTAAAGTAGGCTACTCCGATTACAACATTTTAGCTGGTAATGTAACGGATTGCAACTCTGTCAATGTAAGATTAATTTATTTGCCATATTCTAGATTTGTCTTTATTGCTGATGTGTTGAACTGGATGTTTCACATTTTAAGCTGTTGATCGACAGTGTATTCCTGTGGTTAGACGAGCTGTTCTAACTGGAAACGAGTCCATGTCTTCCATGTATTTGCTGTAAAAACAACACCTGGAAGGACATAAATCAATATTAGTGGTAATGACTACATCAGTGAATGAACCGTGCGCTGCGTGGTTGTCATATGTAATCTAAATTTGTGTATTTGTAATCTTTATCATAGGTTATTTTAAATCAATGATCTGCAGTGAATGACTGAAGGTTAATGTAATGTTAATATATGTATCACGCTATGAAATGCAAGTAAACTTTCAGAAAATTATTTGAGAATATGATTTTAAGTTAAGGTTGACTTAAATAGCTGTATACATCATGCTCATGTTGTGGTGCAGGTTGACTAGAAGTAGACTTTACTTACCCTAACCACATTATTATTTGAGTAGGCTGTGTAAGGTCGCCTGGAGGCGAAACTGCGAGTACAAACGGTAGAAAGTTTGAGGTCCTGGTCAAATCACTGCTTGTGACCTAATACAGATATCTAAAATTTGATTTACAGATCGACCATCGTCTTTTTCAATGACTAGGAACAAACATGCCTGATAAAAACAAACCTGATAACCCTGAAAATACGTTTATGCAATATAAAAACGGTGAGAGCATAGGTTCTGCTTTTTATCGCTGGCATAACTCAATAAAGGTTTTTTTAAAAGCACTAGTTTAGTCATTCCCCTCCAGGCTAGATTGATCAGCGCAGTATATAAGTTTTTTTAACTCAATCAAATGCTCTGGCTTACCTTTATGAAAGCACAGATGACATTAACAATGTTTTTTGCGTGTACTGATTTGCTTTGACATTTACTGCAGAGTGGGACCGTTTGTTAACATTGAAGAGGACAATATTAGAGATGCAGGAATTGGTCAGTTACTTGTTTGACCACGTTATACATTATGGAGATTTGCTAAAAATACAATAAAACAACAAAATATTCGTACACTTAAACACATTCCTACATAGTGTGCACATCAACACCATGCATTATTTTACTGAATTACAGTAAATTATATAACATCCTAGCCTATTTTTATTTTATTGGGTTTTTTACATTCTGAGGTTTAGTCTGAGCTATAAACTGTATTCACTATAACCTATATTGTATTGATGTATTGATCTCAAACATCACATATTCACCATAAAACACACATACACTCTTTTTTTGGTAATGAAACAATTCCCTATTTTCTCGTTACAAAACCAAAATTCCCATCCTGACTTTTGTGACCAAACTTTAAACACTCTAATGGCGAAACCAAGTTTTAACCCAAAACACTTTATCATTCTACGAGGTGGAACAAAACGATTTCAGGAGCGAATTGCCAGGTTGTACCAAATGTGTATCACCAGCGTCACGCAGTTACGAAAGTTACGAGACGTATAAATAAATCACAACGACGCAGGGAGGGATCAAAATCAGGGTTGTCCACTTAAAACTCTATTTGAACGCATATTTTGCAAATCAAACTGTTCTTCTGGATAGTCAATACACCCATAGTAGTAGTTATTTCTTTTTGTTGCCGAACCCTTAGTAACTAAAATTTTGTTTTCGAGTAAGGAACACACCCCCGCGTTAGATATGGTATGTTCCAACCCCGCCGACTGCGACGTCAGAACATCAGAGAATAAATACCGGAGCCCCACTAACAGTAACGGGCAAATGCACGGCTTGAACTAACCGAGTATATCGGACACGAGTTACCGGTACGGGAAGCCTCCTGATTTGGTTTGTTAAAATATTTATTTTATCTCTCAGAAGAAAAAACAACAACAACATTTCTACAACAATGAACGGGCAGATGAACGGTTTTCACAACTCCCTTATTGACGAGGACTGTTTTCTATTTACGTCAGAGTCCGTTGGAGAAGGACACCCCGGTAAGGCGGTGAATAAAAATATAATGTGTTGTTTAAGCTCTTCTGTGTAGTTATTAGTGGCTATTGTTTATTAGTCATGGCAAATGTCAGCATTGCTACTTAGCTTTCTGCTAGCTCCGGTTACCTGATGACCAAACCACGCCGTCGGCATCTTGCATGAGCCGCATGTGAGGCCCTTTTGGTCCAGTAGCCAGCTAACCCATCGCTACACGGCATTATTTACCAAATCGCTGTTGTGCAATGTTTCTCTTTTAACGGGTATTTTCATGCAAGGAGACTTCAAACCCATGCATGCCCCCGGTATGAGCTCATTTTAATTGACCGGGCCCACGGCTGATCTCTGGTCAGAAGCGAACCGGCGCGAGCGCGTGGTCTCGCGCAACAAGGCCGGATTGTTTGTCTCGTGCGTTTGGTTGTTATGCGGAGGTCTGAAAATGCGTCGTTTTAAACGAGCATTGCCGCTCCCTGTCTTGGCGTGTTTAAAAATCAATTTGGAGATGAATGCACTTTTTTATTTTCACTTGCACTTGCTGCAATTCCGTTCGCTAGAGATGACCGCTGCACCAGTCCGGACAGTGTGCAGCATAAGTTGCACTTAATTCATATGATTACTAACACGCCTCGCACCGGCAGTTCAGGAAAATAACAAAGCATGCTTTTATTTTGTTCTATACACTGTCTGCTCCTGAACAAGGTGCTGCCGGGTAATGTCACAGGTGAGGCTTGTGAACTGCTACTGTCAACACGTTGTTTTTGGTCGTTTCTGCAGATAAGATTTGCGACCAAATTAGTGATGCGGTGCTGGATGCTCATCTCAAGCAAGACCCCGATGCCAAAGTTGCTTGCGGTAAGAAATGTCACCTCCCCTTAAGATGCGTCTTCTGTGGGAGCTATTCATTAAATCACACCTCACATTTGTCAATGGGCTGTATTTTCAATTAACTAAATTAACATGCTGATTAACTAATTCACTTTTATCCTCTTTTTTTTTAGAGACCGTTGCTAAGACTGGGATGATCTTGCTGGCTGGTGAGGTGACGTCTCGTGCTACAGTCGACTATCAGAAAATTGTCCGTGACACCATCCGCCACATCGGCTACGATGATTCCTCCAAAGGTTTTGACTATAAGACCTGCAATGTGCTGGTGGCACTTGAACAGCAGTCTCCTGACATCGCCCAGGGTGTCCACATTGACCGAAATGAAGAAGATGTTGGGGCTGGAGACCAGGTATGTGTTAGGAGGCCAGGTGTGCCTGTAAACGGGAATACCAGTCTAGTCATTGCAGTAATGACGTGGCCAAACATCGCTAGTTAATAAGTGAAGATGCAGATTAGGCTTATCAGTTCTGACTCGCAGTGTAATACAAGTGTGGCCAAGTGAAAAATGTAACAATGCCTTTTCTGAATGAAAATTATATTGTTGTGTTCGTCTTGAAGGTCGATTTCATGATATTACCTTATATCCAAGCTGCTTGCTGTAATTCTAAAGAAATCTTGAGAGAACAGGCTGCATTTCGGGAGCTTTTTCGCCCTGGCTCTTCCTGTCAATGCTATCGAGCTCTGTGGCACCAAAATTGCTCTGAACGTTCTAAATCTTATTGATTGGTCCTCATAACAAAGCCATACTAAACGGTAGTGTTAATGAGATTGACCACAGGCAGATGAGGTGGTTATTGGTGGCAAATCGATTATATTGATTATAACAAAGTTGCTTTATTCCATTTTTTTACAGAAAACCGAATACTAAAATGCCCTGTCCAATAAGCATATAATTTATTTTAAAGAAACATTACTGATCAACTTTCAGTATCTCAATTGGTCAGTCTAGTCTGTATGTACCACGACACATTTACTAGTGTTTCCAAATAATTTAACGTAACACCTCTTGTCAAAGATTCTTGAATTCTGATGCGTTTTCGGGACTAGACTGACATTGTTTGATCGTCAAAGTCTGAACCCTCGATTTGTTAAACAGCCTAAACGATAGCTGTAATCACTGCTCATTAAAAATATGCCGGCATAACTTGCTCTACTGTCAAATCTTTCCATGGACCAGTCGCTTCTATTTAGCTGAATGTGCAGCGGTTCTGTACTTGTATCTACAGGGCCCGGTGTTAGCGGTTCTGTACTTGTATCTACAGGGCCTGACGTTTGGCCCTTCTGTACTTGTATCCACAGGGCCTGATGTTTATCCCTTCTGTACTTGTATCCATGGGGCCTGATGTTTAGCCATTCTGTACTTGTATCCACAGGGCCTGATGTTTATCCCTTCTGTACTTGTATCCACAGGGCCTGATGTTTATCCCTTCTGTACTTGTATCCACGGGGCCTGATGTTTATCCCTTCTGTACTTGTATCCACGGGGCCTGATGTTTATCCCTTCTGTACTTGTATCCACGGGGCCTGATGTTTATCCCTTCTGTACTTGTATCCACGGGGCCTGATGTTTATCCCTTCTGTACTTGTATCCACGGGGCCTGATGTTTATCCCTTCTGTACTTGTATCCACGGGGCCTGATGTTTATCCATTCTGTACTTGTATCCACGGGGCCTGATGTTTAGCCATTCTGTACTTGTATCCACGGGGCCTGATGTTTATCCATTCTGTACTTGTATCCACAGGGCCTGATGTTTGGTTACGCCACAGATGAGACAGTAGAGTGCATGCCTCTCACCATCATGCTCGCTCACAAGCTCAACGCTAAGATGGCTGAACTGCGTCGTGACGGCACCCTGCCCTGGCTCCGACCCGACTCCAAGACCCAGGTAAGGAGCTGGTCCATTTAATCTATTTAATGACAGGCTTATTGGATGGGTGTCACACTGTAACTGCTGTATTGGACCCAGTTTAGGTTTACCCCAAATCTGAGTTTTTTAGTATGTTTGCAGTCACTGGTCAGATCTTAAACGGCCTGGATAGGTGTTTTACATGTATGCTTTTAATGTTTTAGCAATCAGTAGCTTGATTAGTTTGCTGATGGGTGACCTTTTGTTCCGCCCCTCTGCTCTCCAGGTGACCGTTCAGTACCGCCAGGATCGCGGTGCCATGCTGCCGGTGAGAGTCCACACCATAGTGGTGTCCGTACAGCACGACGAGGACATCTGTCTGGATGAGATGCGTGACGCTCTGAAGGAGAAGGTTGTCAAGGCCGTGGTGCCCTGCATCTACCTGGATGATGACACGGTCTATCACATGCAGCCCAGTGGCCGATTTGTTATTGGAGGTCCACAGGTACGACATGGGGACGGGTCACGGGTGGGACATGGGGACGGGTGAGACATGGGGACGGGTGAGACATGGGGACGCGTTGACGCCACTGCATGTCCGATTAGGATACTGCAACATTAATGCTTATTCAATACCATCTTTTTCCCTCTTTTGAACAACGACGCTGTTACTACATTTGTTTGGATGCCCTTTGCTTAATGTAAGCATCTAATCTCACATTCCAGCTAGCTGTGTTAACCAGCTGTGTCGCTTGTCTTATAACCAGCCTCTCTTTACGACCTGTTGCTCGATGCGTTTTGTCCGAGGCTACTGGATCATATTGGGATTATTGTAATTTTTTGGACGATATCTGATCCAGTGTTTTTGGCCACTATCGGCATGACTACGATACTACATATCAGCTCGACACATCCCTAGTAAGACATTGGAGACTTCAGAGACGCACCTGTAACCCAAATCCTGAGTGAGGTAGAGGTGTTGAGGTGTTCCTGCCAACCATTTAGCCATTGGAGTCTAATGTCAGAATGTCAATGAAGCCTGACGATATTCTGAGGAACGGCCGTGAATGACCCCTCCGTCCTCTACAGGGTGACGCTGGTCTGACCGGCCGCAAGATCATAGTTGACACGTATGGAGGCTGGGGTGCCCACGGTGGGGGGGCCTTTTCGGGGAAGGACTACACCAAGGTGGACCGGTCTGCTGCCTACGCCGCCCGCTGGGTGGCCAAGTCTCTGGTGAAGGCCGAGCTGTGCAAGAGAGTCCTGGTCCAGGTGAGGGTCGACTGGGTGTGGCCACGCCTCCGTGTACCCCAGGGGGTTCAAACGTCTGTATGCTTATTGCTGTGCTTCTGCCACGTCAGGTTGCCTACGCCATTGGAGTGGCTCACCCCCTTTCCATCTCCATTTTCCACTACGGCACGTCCCAGAAGAGCGAGAGGGAGCTGCTGGACATTGTCAAGAAGAACTTTGACCTGCGTCCCGGCGTCATTGTCAGGTAATGTACACGGCCTTTAGCAGCTGTATGTGTTTCTGAACGTGCCTCGTCTGTCCACCTGGTGGTTGCCACTTCCTGGTTTGCCAGTCCTGAATTGTCCCAGCTGGTGTCCGGGAGCAGTTCTAACCCCGGTTATGTAGGGTTCCCTACTGTGCTGTGAATATTGTCTCCATTCAGCTGCTGCTTCGTTTGGCTTGTGTGTCTATTGGTCTGTAAACCCCCTCCAAATGATCTGCTCTTGCTTTAAATGCCAGAAAGAGGCGGTTTGTAATGCTTCCAGCTACAGTAGGAGTAAGTTTAGATGTCTGCCCTGTTAGATGGCCTGCTAATACTCAGTTTGAGCAGAGGTCTCCTGCCAAAATGCTACTGAAAGGTCATGGGTCGTTGGTCCTGGTTAAGTTCAATGGCACTTAGAAATGGGTGCTGTGTCGTCTCCAAACCCCACACTCTGATCAAGGATGAGCTGGTTAGCGGGGTAAGTGTCAGCTTCATCCCAAACACGCCCCCTTTTTAATTATAATACGCTGGCCTATCGGAGCCTTTAATAATGGATTTCTTCGAGGCATACTGGACATGCGCCCCGCCCAATTTGGCTGACGTGAGCATGTGTTGGTCATTGATGTGTTGGTTTTTCGGGGTAATCTTCTGACCGGTCGCTAAATGAGTTAATTATGTGTTCCAGGGAGCTGGAGCTGAAGAAGCCCATGTATCAGAGGACCGCAGCCTACGGGCACTTTGGCCGAGACTCCTTCCCATGGGAGATGCCCAAAAAGCTGAAATACTAAACCTGTGAAGCTTTTTCCCCCACAGGCCTGTTGGTGTATACTACAGAGAAGCCTGCATGGTCTGATGGGGTGAAAGGCACATAAAAGCATCTAAATGACATAGTGACAACTCTACCTGCCCTCCATCTCCCCCTCACTTCACATTGCCTTTCCAGTCATATATAGTGTTTTTTGCCACTAGTTGCTGGACATGGATCATCAGAACAGTCTGGCCTCTCCTCCATTTATATCCTTCCTCTAACGACCTTCCCCTAGCTCCTTACTTCCAACTATTGCGACTCTAGTTTGGTTATCTGGCTTTAGACCCCATTGCCTCATCTAAAACAGTTTGCCCACAAAAGCTAAATGTTGAAACTCCTTTTAATTTACTGGTGCTACTTGAGGAACTCCTCCCCCACTGATCTTTTGCCTTAACATTTATTTCTGATATCGTAAGCCCTCACCCCTACTCCTTTAGACCTGCCTGCCCGTACACATGGTATGCACACATGGTATGCACACAGTCGAAGGTCAGTATCGGTACAAATTCCAGGCTTGATGCATGTCGATTTCTGGCAAGATGTTTTATTTCAAGAATGGCTTTAGAAGTCTGCATCATATTCGTGTCCGACCGCACTTCGTGTGCAGAGGGCTTTTGTCCGTAATCAGTTTGTTTGTTGCTGGTACAGTGGCTTCTCCAGAGTCCCAACTTCTGAAGAACTGGGTGGAGGTCACGTTAACGGCCAGCAGTGCACATAGTTATTTCTGTTTTCCGTTTTTTAGTTATACTCATTTTGAGTTCCAGTACACTTGAAACTAGACAACCACCCCAATGTATTTCGAAAATACTTTTTGGATTCTGCACACTTAAAGGCGTAAAAGATGATAAGCTATAATTTTAGTTGTTGCTTTCCTCTCTCTAAATTAATGGTTAGTTAGGTCATGTATGGCTTCTAAGTGCACATACAGTAAAACTACAATAGACCTGTTCTCCAGAAGACTGTAGATAAAAACGACAAATTCCTAAAGCCGCACAAATGAACTGTTTTTAAGTCTCCCGTTCTTAGAGGATAACAAGCACTGCGTTGACCGTTGATACAAGCTTGTGGCTTTGTCTGATTTCCAAATACATTGCTTTGTTTCCTCTGGAAAATGAATTTGCCCGGGTGCTGCACTTATTGCTGAGTGTGACCTTGTCACACTGAAGTGCAACTCAAATTGTTTTTACGGTTGGCAGGTCTGCTATTCCCTCTAGCTTTATTTCACTCTGCTAAATCCTGGTGTTGGATGTAAGAATGGTGCGTAAAGGGTTAATGGCTGCAGTACCATGTAATTCTATGCAGTGCAGGTTAAGTAACAAGACTGAGCTTGATTATTGTCACGTTCCTGATTATACTCTAGAGTCTAGTGTCCCCTGCAGATGTCTGTGCTGTTTTCTGACGTAATACAGAAAAGTCAGAGGCTGCTATTTCACTGCTAATATCTGTAGGGGTGTTGATTTCGACTTGATCGTTTAAAGATTGTCTCCAGGGCTCCTTCAAAAGGTGGTCTTATTGCTTTCTGTTTTATAAAATGGTTTAAGGCCAAGGCTTTTCGGATATTGATTGGCAGGTGTAGCTACAGAGAAACTGCCATCTTTATCCGGAAAAAAGGTCTGTCTGCCACAATCAAGCTCTTAACTGAAGGCAAACAAGTGAACCCTTTTAAAATATTTATTTGTTCTCTGTAACTTGGCGTGGATACAGAGAAGCCAAGGATTCAGACGGCAGCTTTATAATAAACCCGGCCGTTTTGTTTTTTAACCTCACATTTTGACTAGACAAAATGCCACGAACCGGTTACATTTTCAGTGTTTCTCTTGTGGTTCCAAAGTGTCATACAGAAAAGCTTTGGTTTGCCTCCACAGGGAACTGTCACTGTCTAATGTGATGAGTATTTTGCAGGGTTTTTGTTTGGGGGTGAGATTGTATTGACCCTTCACGCCTGATACTGTGGTCCTTATCCTTGCATTAAGAGGCGGTAAAGTTTGGCTGGTGTTGTACAGAGAAACCTGCCTCGTTTACGTACCGTCTCTGATCTGCATGGACCAGGTTACCTATGGGACTTTTTATTTTCTTTACCACTCAAAGGCCTGTCTCGGGCTACTGTGAGTGTAGGAGTGCCTTTTCTGTTCCCCCCCCGTACTGAACCTAATTTTCATCCTGCTCGAACGACATGTGTCTGACAACCTGAGGAATTGGTTCCCCCGTCTCAATGTTTAGGTCTTCAGAGGTTGGATTCTGATGTGTCATGTCAACGACCCTAAATAAACAGCTACTTCATTCATGGATCTGGAAGCTGGTGTCTCGTCATTTTCATGCACACTCGTTTCTGTAGATCTTCAAAAGACACGTGACGGGTTTTAGGAATCTATTTATGGTCCTGCTGATTACTGCTCCACCAATCAACCCTGAGGTGTTTGTAAGGCAATTATCTTATTCAGAGTGCACACACACATGAGAATCATTACGTCTACACATTGTTCTGGATTGTGATGGAACAGTTGTACATTTAATGCTTCTTTTTACATGTCCATTTAGACTTTGTATTGACTTGTAATCTACTTATACATGCTTTAGATCTGCTGTATTATAAACTATATAATTCAAGGCATTACAACTGGGAACGTTCTCAAGGCTGTGTAGACTCCAGAACCACACTCACACCAGATCATGAGGTAGTAACACACACTTCAGATCATGGGGTTGTACGTCACTACATTTACACTACTAACCAGGGACCATGTTTAGCTTCGATGCTCAAGTTACTTATGTTCTCAAATGTCTGAACTATTTTAGCCTTCATGAACTCCCGAAGGCAGCTGCTCACACAACCACGTGTGCTTATATTTAACTCTTACACAACAGAATGCTTACACCAACAGTTTTCATGCTAGCGATATCATGTGATGCTAATACTGGGCAAATGGTAACAATGTAATAAATGATAAAACACGAGTCCACGTTGCTTTGGTTAAATAATGTAAATGTGATATAAACACTTTAGACAGCTGGTGCTCGCAAGCTGTCGTTGGTACAGTGTGGCTGTTTATAGATTGGCGATCACAACTTTACTGATGTCTACACACTGAAGAAATTCACAGCTGCCCATGGTTTTTAATTCTCTACCACTACCTTCGGGTTAAGTTGTAAACCCTGTATGTTTTATAAATGTAATTACAGTCTGAAATACTAGCTGAACTACAGTAAAATGAAGGCAGTGATTTGGGATTGTGCTATAATTCATTAGCTGATTTGTCCTGATGAAATGTAAACACAACTTGGTTAATTGGAGGGCTGGGTCAATTAAGTTGAAGACAAATCCCAAATGACTACTTAAATGGTGGAAGCTCTCAATGATGATGTCCATGCTGGATTTCATATCCGGTAGCTATATTTGTTATCAACGTCTAGTAGTAACGCTAAATGCTCCCCTACAGAACTAAATGTGAGATTCCGAGTCAGAACTTAAAGTTGTTCTTTCATTCCACAGGGCTTCGTTTTCCAAGCCGCTCATGTTGTTCACGATTGGATCATGGCGTTACTTTGGAATTTGCACCATGATAACGACCACCTGCCAACTAATCAGAATAATAATTAAGCTGGAAGTAAACATTGGTTATCATTTGAGAAATCTGCAATGAGTACAGGATACGACAGCAATCGACCAATGAACGCCTTTTGAAAATAACTATTTAATGTGTAATACTAAAATAATAAGGACCTCCGCAGAAAATTACAGTATCAAAAATAAAACTCTACGAACACTGAGGTGAATAAAAAATAAATAAGAAAATAGTAAAGTGCTGACCACTGCACATTTACACAAACTGCTACATTATTAATTTGCTTTCCGTCCATAACGATTTATCACAAAACAGACGTCAGTTGCAGTTACCTCGAATGGAGCACTGAAGAAAGAAAATACCAAGGTAACTTGTCATGAAAACCAAAACGTCTGTTATGACATCTTCAGAGCAACCACACAAAAAAAACCTACACGGATGAGGCAAAACATGATGACCATTATGGCCTGTCTAATAAGGTGTTGGTCTTACGTGTTGAGACATGGACTCAACGAGACCCCTGAAGGTGTCTGGTGATATCTGGCACCAAAACATTAGCAGCTGATCCTCGAAGTCCTGTAAGTTGCGAGATGGACTTGTTTGCTCATCACATCCTACTGACCAATCGGATTGAGGTCTGGAAATTTTGGAAGGATGGGCAACACCAACTCTTCATTATGTTCCTCTAATCAGGGCAGGGCGCATTATCCTGCTGAGAGGCCTTAGGTAGGTGGCACGTGCCAAACAACGACCAAATGAATGCCCAGGGCTCACTTCCTCCACCAGCTTGCAGTCTTCCCACAGCGCATCCTGGTGCCACCACTTCCCCAGGTGAGAAGTGCACAGGTACACGGCCCTCCAGGGGATGAAAAGAAAACGGGACTCATCAGACCAGGTGACCTACTTCCACTGCTCTGAGCACCATGTCTGGCCATAATAAATTGTTCCATGTCAAAGTTGCTTAGGTCTTTACTTCAGCCCACATCTCCTGCATCCAACATGTTGGAGAACAGATTGTACCCTCTAATCTACCCAGACCCTGGCATCTGCCCTTGTTAGGAGATGTTCAACGTTATTCCCTTCACGGGTGATCTTAATGGTCATAATGTTTTGACTCATCGGTGAATGTTTAATCCAGATATGCATGAACAAAAAGGGGATCTTGTTAGCAACGGAAACACAGCACACAATCTGAAGGGCAAAGATTGTGCCTGTGTGTCTGTCCGTGCTTCTGCCTGTGTCTGCCTGTGTCTGCCTGTGTCTGCCTGTGTCTGCCTGTGTCTGCCTGTGTCTGCCTGTGTCTGCCTGTGGCTAAGAGAAGGATATTAAGAACAGGATTCCTGTAGTTGTCAGCGCTGTCCTCAGGAGCAGGTGGACAGCCAATGGCACGTTCAACCACAAGACATGACCCAGTCAGAGACGCCAACCAAAACAGACTAGAAATACACCTCATGTGAAGCCTTCTGTAAGTCAGTCCCATGGTTGTACAGTAGCATAACAGCGAGAGACGGTATGGCTGTTTGTCGTCTCTCTCTGGACATTCTCTCTGGTCCACAGGGTGTCCTCAGCCGATCATTGCGGACAGTGAGAGGGTTGGCTGGTGGGGTGACAGAGGCTTCCCATTTCTGAACCTCACTCTTAACTCCGGTCTCTTCCTTCAGCATTTGTCCTGCCGTTTATCCATTTCCTTCTGAACTCGGCTCTGCAGTGCTACCCTCATGGCCGAGTCGAGAACATTCTCCTCCGCTACTAGCTCCACCACCCTCTCTGGCGCGTCCTCCTACCAGAGCAGACACAGGGGTCATGATGGGGTCACACTGGACTGTATGCTACAAGATGAGCTTAATATGACTGCTTAATATGCACATTGACAGATTCTCGACCAACCATCATCACCATTTAAATGTGTAATCGTATGTAAAGAAACCGAATGGAGAAATACAGCTTTATACACAAAAACAGGTGTGCAAATGTATCAATCAGAACAACAGAAATCCCCCACAGACAGACCTTGTGTACAATAAAGGAGGTGACATGGCCAGAGTCGCCCTGGTAGTCCAGCCAGAAGAGCTCGGTTCCATGGGGTTCTGGCTCTGTGCTCGACCCACTCTCATTCCACTCTTCAGTTTCGGCCCCCAGTCCTGGCTCAGATCCATCTGGAGACACACATAACCACCACTAAACTGACTTCTTCATCCGGATGACACAACAGTTCATACTAGCAGCAGCTGCAGCAGCTGTGTTTTCTTACTTCCACGACGAGGATGATACACTTGGATGTCTGGTCGTCGTGGGCGACGGGGGGTGACGGAGTGTCTGGTCCTCTGACGTTCACTGGCCTGCTTCACCTGCTTATCATAGTCATCCCTACAAGTCATCACAGGGATACATCAGGGTGGACGTCAAAACATGGAGAAGGTACCGTGCACAAGAAAGTACTGAAGCAAAATGTCTGACGCCATCAACCCAATGGAAATCTATCTACGACACATTCTGCTCAAATTTCTTACAGATGAGCACATTAACTTGGTCATTTTCCTTAAACATTTCTTTGAAGTGCATAACAGCAGTACATTCCGTACAGCTAGTTAGTCAACTTAACTCGCATTCTGAACACCATGCAGCCTATTGTTAACATAATGATGTTTTCAAAGGTGGCTATCTGGAGCGCACTTATCTGAAACACTCTAGTACGTCACGCACTGGTATTGAATGTGTTTGTCTGTCATCAGTGTCTCACTCAGCCAGAAATAGTCTGACAGTGTTTAGCCTATGAATGAGTTTGTCTGTCATGAGTGTCTCACTCACACCAGATATAGTCTCACAGTGTTCAGCCTATGAATGTGTTTGTCTGTCATCAGTGTCTCACTCAGCCAGAAATAGTCTGACAGTGTTTAGCCTATGAATGAGTTTGTCTGTCATGAGTGTCTCACTCACACCAGATATAGTCTCACAGTGTTCAGCCTATGAATGAGTTTGTCTGTCATGAGTGTCTCACTCACACCAGATATAGTCTCACAGTGTTCAGCCTATGAATGAGTTAGTCTGTCATGAGTGTCTCACTCACACCAGATATAGTCTCACAGTGTTCAGCCTATGAATGAGTTTGTCTGTCATGAGTGTCTCACTCACAACAGATATAGTCTCACAGTGTTCAGCCTATGAATGAGTTTGTCTGTCATGAGTGTCTCACTCACACCAGATATAGTCTCACAGTGTTCAGCCTATGAATGAGTTTGTCTGTCATGAGTGTCTCACTCACACCAGATATAGTCTCACAGTGTTCAGCCTATGAATGAGTTTGTCTGTCATGAGTGTCTCACTCACACCAGATATAGTCTCACAGTGTTCAGCCTATGAATGAGTTAGTCTGTCATGAGTGTCTCACTCACAACAGATATAGTCTCACAGTGTTCAGCCTATGAATGAGTTAGTCTGTCATGAGTGTCTCACTCACAACAGATATAGTCTCACAGTGTTCAGCCTATGACGGGACAGATATTCTGCTCATGCTCCGTAGAGGCTGAGGCCAGTTGGCGTCCTAGCTAGCTAGCAATATTATCGAGACCTAAAATATGACTGCTAGTTCTCAGAATTTAATGCATTTATATGTTGAAATAAACATTTACATTGCGCTGGTGACTTCAGAGTAACGTTAGTAGATCACCTGGCAATTTGGTTCCTTCGGATGTGGTGTAAGAACCCGTGGCTCATGTCCAAACGACCTGTGCGTTTGTATTTAAGCTCTTGTTCCTCTTCATCCCGCAAAATATCCATCCTGACAGACGAGCAACTAATTGAGTCCTTAAGATTGAATGTTATTCCTTCATTGTATGCCAAACACCACAAGAGGCTACATCGTAACGCAAGCTGCAAAGCGGTCTGCTGTCCAACTGCGTTTGCACACGGAGTTACAAGCCCTGTTATACCCAAACATGTGTTAACCAGCATCTGGGCACAGGATGAGACATTGTTAAACACTTAAAGTATGCACCATACAAGTCACTGGAAAGGTTAACTATATACAAATATATAGGTTATTAACCAAACATGTATGCTATACCTTGGTATGTATTTAAAACATTTGTTATATGAAATCTAAATGTATAAGCAAATTAAGAATTCAAACCGCATCGATTTCTAAAACCCCATTGGGAGAGAAGGTCAGTGGGGCGGGACCTATTGCTTCCTATCCCAATGGATTTTGAGAAGTGAGTAAAGGGAAGAAGACACATTTATTTAGTTTTGAAATTCAACGTATTACACATTTAGCCCAAAATAGGGGTTCAAGATATTTTTTATAACAAAAGTCCCAGATCTTTAAAGTGCAACATGTTAAAAAAATTACTACTAAAATACACCAAAAAATGACATGTACACATCTACAAGTAAGGTTCCAAATTATATTTTCTATTAAATGTATGAGTTGACATATTTCCTGACATATTCTTGATTTCAACGTATTCGCCGGACCGTGTGTGGATTTTTATAATTTATTTTGTGCAGATATTGGTTCTGTTTCTACCTTTCATTAGTCATTTTAACCGCCTATAATAACTAAAATTTACTTTAAAAGCTGTCTCGTAGTCTTACCGGCAAACCGGCCAACATTCAATCACAACCGTTTGGCCTGATGAAACTCGGGGTTAAACTCTGGCTGGCCACCTTGAAAATGTACCTGAGTGTTCACGCTGCGCACCGTGTTTGCTAACTCGCTAGGAAAAATAAACTCAGCCTGGCTGTATTTGGTACACAATTACAACATTAAACCAATGGCTTCCATCAAACGGGAGAGAGAACTCGACTTGGAGGAGGACGATGGTAGTTTGCCTTTTAAACATTTGCAACAATATCCGGTTAACGCTGTTTTAGTAGGAACAGCAGAAACTAGCTATTAGCATATATTTGAAACCGTAGCTCATGCGTATTGTAGGCTGGCTAACTGGATTATAGTAGTATGTGTGTAGTTAGCTATGTTATATAATGATAAGTTAGTTAACAGAACTCATATTTAATGATAGTTAACCGGCTCAGACTGATATACATTGTAGGTTTTTACAATATTTACACACAAATGTCCCAGCATCTACTTGTCTTGGCTTCTGGGGGAAATAATGAATGAAACCTCTGCTGGTTGATACTAATAGATTGCTACCGGTCCAGTAAACACACATGTCTATGTAGCCTGATGTATTCATTTGTTGTCATCTTCTCAGTGCCTGTGAAAATTGGCCGCTCGTCCGAGGACCGCAGAAGTCGCCACTGTCCCTACCTTGACACAATCAATAGGTAAAATTAAAGTTCACTGGTATACTTGGAACTGGTATTTCTTTACAAATGTTTAACCATTCCACTTAACCACAATACCTTTTCTTCAGGAGCGTGCTGGACTTCGATTTTGAGAAGCTGTGCTCCATTTCACTCTCCCATATTAATGTCTACGCCTGTCTTATCTGTGGAAAATACTTCCAAGGTAACGTGTCCAATACTTACGATTGCAATTTTAACGTCGCGACGTCCCTGTGGAATGTTCGCCGCTGATTATATTTTGTCTTTAAACGTCTCTAATCCCCGTTTGTCTTCCAGGTCGAGGTTTGAAGTCCCACGCGTACACTCACAGTGTTCAGTTCACACACCATGTATTTCTCAATCTGCACACACTCAAGTTCTACTGTCTGCCAGATAACTATGAGATTATTGACTCATCTCTGGAAGACATCACGGTAAGTCCACATAAATGGGTGTGTATACATTAGCACAAATCAGAGAGAATATATCAGAAGTATTCGATGCATCCATTCAAACATGTGCTGATATAAATGGCGCTAAACTATCTAATGTAATCAATAAAGTCCAATGTGGTAATATTTGTAAAAATTGTTTCTTGGCAGTATGTACTGAAGCCCACGTTCACCAAACAGCACATCGCTGGATTGGACAAGCAGGGAAAGCTGTATCGGGCCTATGATGGCACAACATATCTGCCTGGCATCGTCGGGCTCAACAACATCAAGGCTAACGACTACGCTAATGTGGTGCTACAGGTAAGACTCTTGTTGACCACCAAGGCTAACGACTACGCTAATGTGGTGCTACAGGTAAGACTCTTGTTGACCACCAAGGCTAACGACTACGCTAATGTGGTGCTACAGGTAAGACTCTTGTTGACCACCAAGGCTAACGGCTAAGCTAATGTGGTGCTACAGGTAAGACTCTTATTGACCACCAAGGCTAACGGCTAAGCTAACTTGGTGCTACAGGTACGACTCTTATTGACCACCAAGGCTAACGGCTAAGCTAATGTGGTGCTACAGGTAAGACTCTTATTGACCACCAAGGCTAACGGCTAAGCTAACTTGGTGCTACAGGTACGACTCTTATTGACCACCAAGGCTAACGGCTAAGCTAACTTGGTGCTACAGGTACGACTCTTATTGACCACCAAGGCTAACGGCTAAGCTAACTTGGTGCTACAGGTACGACTCTTATTGACCACCAAGGCTAACGGCTAAGCTAATGTGGTGCTACAGGTAAGACTCTTGTTGACCACCAAGGCTAACGGCTAAGCTAATGTGGTGCTACAGGTAAGACTCTTATTGACCACCAAGGCTAACGGCTAAGCTAACTTGGTGCTACAGGTACGACTCTTATTGACCACCAAGGCTAACAACTAAGCTAAGCTTATTGATCCACTGGGGCAAACTTTTTCTTGTCTGAGGATCTAACATGTTGATTACTGCGAACCGTCTTTATCCCTCCAGGCCCTGTCCAATGTGCCGCCGCTACGGAATTACTTCCTGGAAGAGGAGAACTACCGCGGCATCCGACGGCCGCCCGGGGACATTATGTTCCTGCTGGTGCAGCGATTTGGTGAGCTGATGCGTAAGCTGTGGAACCCACGGAACTTCAAGGCCCACGTCTCGCCCCATGAGATGTTGCAGGCCGTAGTGCTGTGTAGCAAGAAGAACTTCCAGATTACCAAGCAAGGTAGGATTTGGTTATATCGCCTTCTGTAGGGCAGAACAAATGTAAGCTGATAGTCAAATGTTGTTTTTTGTGTTTTGCCCACTCATGTTTTTAATGAGCTATTCTGCTGATTGATTCTTCCTGCAGGGGATGCTGTGGACTTCCTGTCCTGGTTTATGAATGCTCTTCATGGCGCTTTGGGAGGAACCAAGAAGAAGCCTTGTGAGTGTCAGTGGGAGGTGGAGGAGACTTTGGTGTCATGGTGATGTTCATTGGGGTTTTTAACGTTGATCCTAAAGTCATTCAGAACTTAAAATAAACTGGATTTTTACAGAAGAATGTTACATGTGGTTGGAAATGGTGCCACCTTATTAAAACAGCACATGCAATGGTTTTAGCTCATGTGAGAAAAGGGTTAATACAACAGGCAGATGACATAGGTTAACCATCTTCTTATGTTGATCTCTTCGTCTTCTAGAACAATAGTGTTTCTGACTTGTCAGGTTTTCTGCTTAGTCCTCGTCACATTGCTGGACATTGTTCATGATTTACAAGAACATCCTCAGGTTCATGTTAATTGGTCATTAATCAGGTTTATTGATTGTCTGCTGCACTGTAAGATATGAGTGTTAAGACTTAATATCTCTCATATCTTTCTTCACCATTGTAGCAAGTCTTACTAAAGTGTTCCAGGGTTCCATGCGTATTTTTTCCAAGAAACTTCCTCATCCAGATTTGGTAGGTTTTTTATTGTCACGTTGAAACTTATATATTTATTTACAACTCACAAACATTTTCACTGTTCTCCATATTTATATCGCTATAAAAAACAATATTGTTCTCACTACCTGTTTTTACCGCTCACTCCAGCCACCAGAAGAGAAGGAGGCTCTGCTCCTGAAGGAGGAGTACCAGGAGGTGATGTCTGAGTCCACGTTTCTTTTCTTGACCCTTGACCTGCCCACAGCCCCGTTGTATAAAGACGAGAAGGAGCAGCTGATTATCCCTCAGGTTCCTCTCTTCAACATCTTGGCCAAGTTCAACGGTATCACAGAGAAGGTACTTCTAATGAACTCCCAGAATGGGTTAACTTAGCAGAAGTACTCCAAGCAAACTGCATGTCAGAACCAGAAAAGCACAGCTTCAACATAGGAAGAAATGGTCACAGAACTGAGAAGCCACATCCCTTTGGGATCTGTATGGCGCAGGTGGTCATGTCTAACGATGCCCTTACGTTTCTTCCCGTCTTCATCCCTTTTCTCCGGACCCTCCTGTTTTTGTTATAGGAGTATAAAACGTACAAAGAGAACTTCCTCAAGAGGTTCCAGCTGCTCAAGCTGCCGCCCTATCTCATCTTTTGCATCAAGAGGTTCACAAAGAACAACTTCTTTGTGGAGAAGAATCCGACCATCGTCAACTTCCCAATCACGTGAGTGATCGTTGGGTTCCCTCTAACCATACGCTGCATGGTCGTTTGGCGTCATGTTCGGCCTGAGCTCTTTTGCTGTTCTGACCGTGTGCTCTTGTTTTATCGAGCAGGAATGTAGACCTTCGTGAGTACCTGACCGAAGAGGCTCAGGTGACTGAGAAGCACACAACATATGACCTGGTGGCTAACGTGGTGCATGATGGGAAGCCCACGGAGGGAGCGTACAGAATGCATGTCCTCCATCATGTAAGTGACTGATGCATGATTGGTCCAGGTGAACAAGCTATAGATGTGCGATGATTGGTCCAGGTGAAGAGCTATAGATGTGCGATGATTGGTCCAGGTGAACGAGCTATAGATGTGCGATGATTGGTCCAGGTGAACGAGCTATAGATGTGCGATGATTGGTCCAGGTGAACGAGCTATAGATGTGCGATGATTGGTCCAGGTGAACGAGCTATAGATGTGCGTTATTTAAAGCAGTTTGGTGCTAACGGGTGCCTGTGTTTAACTCTAAAGGGCACTGGCAAGTGGTATGAACTACAGGACCTGCAGGTCACGGATATCTTGCCCCAGATGATCACACTGTCAGAGGCCTACATTCAGGTACGGTGTAATGTGCAATACGTCTACATATGGTGTTGATTTTCCGTAGCTGTCGTCATCAATTGTTTTTCCGATGTATGTTCCAGATTTGGAAAAGACGAGAAGGTGAAGATGACGACAAAACTAACCACACGGGAGCTTGAAGGAGTCATCTATTGTACAAAATGATGGGTCGTACAGGGAAGATTTTTTCTCCCTGGCCAGTGGTCAGATAAGTCCAAAAATACAGAGACTGGAGGCTGAGATGACCTCAGAATAGTCCCCCCCACCCATTCACCCATGAGGACCAGGACTTATTATTTTGGATTTCAAGGAAAACCATTCTAAACTTTTTGTTTTCTTTTATGTTTTTAAATGTCAATGGTGGAATAAACCAGCTTTAAACTATATGTGTCCAATTATTCATTTTTGTTTTAGTTGATGGATTCTCAACCATTACAGAGTGATTTGAGTGCACCTGGTATTGTAACCTCTAGTTGTGCAGCTAAAGTCTTCACTTATGTTTTTCCTTAATGTGGATCATTATTTAGCTTTCCACTGTCTCTCAGGTCTCATCTCCTGCCCATTTCTCCAGCAACACATTCTCTACAATAACTGACCGCTCACTAACCATCCAATGTACCCAGACCTGGACATGTGCCCTTGTTAGGATGCTATTAATGTTATCTGCTTCACCTGGTTTAGAATGTATTTGCTGCATTGTGAATATGCCAGATTGTGCCCCATGTTATTAAAATGACTGACTAGGGATTGGGATTCCATGTTTATGAACAAACTAACAATCCCCATATCCAGCCAAAATTAGGAGATTTAAAGTCCCATACTGCGTCTTTATGCACAAGGCTGCAGATTTTAACTCGCATTATCTTTATTTAACATTTCGTTTTGATCTGAAAACAATAAAAAATATAAAGGAAATAAAGCAGGCAACCATGGGCAAATATATGTCATATGGCAACACAAAGTACCTGGCCACAACCCGTAGCCTCTGTATATATTATACATGTGGTATAGTTTCTTATTACGTAATTTTCAGTGAATCAGTATACACGGTTAGAACCATCATATATAATATACTTATATGTGCTTAGGTGTGTCCAATGTACTTCGTTGAACCTTTCCAGTATTTTGACTATTACTGTACTCAAAACAGCATACAGTGCAGATTCAACCAGAAATCAAGTCAGAATATCAGTCCAACAACATGTACAGCAAAAAGCAGGAAGTAAACATACTGAAAAATGTAATCGTTGTATATGAGTTGAATAAAATGTAATTTCAACACTGAAAAAAATCATTAAGGCAATAGTGCAATCAGTCACAAGTGCAAAAACAAAACCAGTTCATAAATGCAGGTCAACCATTCTCTTCATCTGGACATTTTTTGGGGGTGTGGTTCTGGCACTACTTCCAAATAAACTGCTGACAGAGGTCCACCATCTGGAAATGCATTCAAATAAAAAGCACTGGTTTATAATCTGGAATAGATATAATAACATATCAACTAAAATAGGGAGTTGAGCAATGGATCTATATGCCACATGTTCTCAGATAAAATGCGAAAAAATATGTGGCTGATTAATGTGTCTTGCAGTAGAGATGCAGCGTTTATAAAGATTATTGGAGGTATTATAATAAAGAACTGAAATTAATTAGTTACACACCATCTCATACCCTAGGCCGGATTTTTACAAAACTTGAAGAACAAAACTACAAATCCTATCATAGTAAAAATACAGTAAAGTACTTTTTTACATATGAATCGGTCAGTCATGCAATGTCTCAATCTGCCCACAGGGGGGTGTCGCCACATTTATGAGGGAAGATCATTACTGATGCCTTGTTTGCTTACTCGCTTTTGGTTTGAATTGTTAATATCCTATACCATGGCAGATGTTTACTTACTCCACACTCCAGAGTGGTTTTCATGTCCTTGCAGACATAACTGGGTCCCCAGGTACAATGGTTCTTGCCCAGTAGAGGCTGCTGTTTCACAGCGACACACACGTCCGCTCTCTGGAGGACACAGAGACCATTTCTAGTCAGCTGATTAGCTAACAAGACACACACAGCACACACTCACGGGAACAGTCACTATTAGAGCAGTCATGGTACCTAATGAGAAGTGATGTGGGGGTTATTAACTGTAAGACACACTCAGCACAAAAGCACAGAGAGTGGCTGTTTGGGACTGGATTATTTACCTCACATGCGTCTGGAACCTCCAGTTGGCGTCCCAGAACCTTGCGCAGTCTTGGGCCATAAAGTGCGATGAACGTGTCACACTGAAAAGAATACAAAGGAGAGTAATATTATTCTGACCCATTTTCACACAACAGAAAACATTTATTTTTGTTCTGTCTTTTACACTAACGAGTTGTTCATTTAGCATGTGGTCAAAGGCAATCTGTGTAACTTCTGGCTTCTCATACACACTAAATGAACACATAGAGGAGGTGCTTGGCAGACCTTGGGGATGGCGTTTGGGTGCTCCTGGCAGACAGACTGGAGATGAGAGGCGGTCTGAGGTTCAGTGGCATTGAGACCCAGGTGAAGCCTGCTTAGAACCGCTAGCGTGTGGCAGGAGTCACAGTCTGTAGGGAGCGAATTCTCTGGAGAGGGGTGAGAGGTCAGGGTTACAGAGGACTAGAATGTAAAGAGCAGCAATAAGTGAGACACAAAGTCTGCAGATAGAGGAGGACGAGGAGAAAGGAGGAGAACAGAAATCACAAGGGGAGAAGAGAGTGAAGACAGAAAGGAAACCTCTAAAAGGTTTACATGGATATAGATGAGAACCCACACATCCATATGATTGAGGCCCTCTAATGTGACCCCAAAACCAACTCACCCCACCTGGGGTTCTCCTGGAACAGACACAGATGCAGCAGAACACAGACTGTGTGTGGGGCAGCTGAGGACAACAGGAACTCAATAATCTCCTTTCCATACTTGTTGATGAAGTCATTGCACTGCTCTGTGTAGCTGGCAGGCAGCAGGTCACACACCTCACCCATTAACTTCACAACAGCCTCCTGTCAGGGTCCAGGCCAAGTAGGAGAAGAAATAGTGGCAGTGAATTCATGTATGGACATGTGTGGGAACACCAATATATCTTCATTGAGGACGTTACCTCAGTCCTCTCCGTAGGCAGCATGCTCTCCAGTTTCTTAAGGATGTAAACACAGAACGTACACGTCGGGCCAATATGCGCCTAGAAAAAACAAACTGGTAAGAAAACATCCAATGCAGACAGAAAACAGACAGAAAACGTCAATTGATGCAGATCGACATAAAACGCATTGACAAAGAAACAGGCAATCGATATTCCAATTAACAACAGTTAAGCTCTCACATCCACTCTTGAATCGGTGCCTGAGTCAAGTACAGCATTGGACAGATCCAGGTCAGTGAAAGTGGGAGGAAGCTGTTCGGGAACTTTTCTCTCGGAGCGAAAAGCACACAGGCCCAAAACCATACATGTCTCGTCTGGCTTCTAAAAAAAGATGGTGACAAATGATAAGTTATTGTTTTGGGCTCATCCTCACCAAAGACTAATGGCACAGAATACAAATATTGCTTACGAAGTGGTTCCTATAGTTATTTGAAATACAAAGCACAAGCATATAAAAAGCAAATGTTTGGTATATTAAAGTTGTATAGATACAATGAATCGGAAGCAAGGAAAACAAAACAGTATGAACATCACTGTAAGTCATTGGATAAGAGGATCTCCTTAATTACTTTGGATGTGTCCATCTCTTTAAAAAAAGGGTTCTCACTGGGCTGGCAGTGTTTAGGTACCCACCAGTAGACCATTGAGGAACTGGTGTGCGTCAGGCAGGAACCTCTGCACCTGGGATCTACAGTGGCTAATAGCCTCTTCACCAAGGAGACGTTGACACAGGGCATCCAGAGGGTTTTCCATCCGATCCTAAAATGTGGAGACAGGTACTACAATTACAGAACAATCGCCGGTTTATTTCAAATAAATGAGACAGTATAAACCATTATCTTTACTTGACTCTGCCTTTTGAAACCTTGTCAGGATGGTGTTACGTTCGTCAACATATTTACTCAGATTCACTTGACAAAAAATGTGACCATATTTTGGCAAAGGTCTTGATAAAAGCCATCGTATTCTAGAAATATGTAGAAAGCATCAAAACAACAAGTCTGTAAAAGCCTAGACGAAACACAGATCTTATTTGAAGTGGATCTAAATATCCATATTGGATACACAAATGGTGGAAATGCGACAGCAAAAGCATTTCAATTTCGATGGTAGGTTTTATGTGTATTATAATGCATCAATATAAGGTGGTTGACTGTGCAGTCAAAAGACGTTTGCTATTCGATATTGTATTTATTGCATATCTGCACAATAATTAGGAAATGAAGGAAGGGAGTTCTGTTAGAGGCTTTTTTATTGTATCCCTATATATGAGTACAGAAATGTGAAGTAACATACTTTCTGGTCAGGGAGTTATTAGAGTAAGATACAACAAGATATTCCCAACAAAATCATGGTACTCACTTGTATGTTTGAGATGGAGATCATGTCACTGAATAGCTCAATGATTGTGCTGCAGTCTGAGCAGATGTCATTTGTCTGCTAAAAAGGGTATAGTCAAGTGTGAGATCAACGATTTACTAGAATTAAAAAAATATCTAGCATAATATCTCCTTTTTAAAAAGGAGATATTCCAGACGCACATAAACAAACTCAGGTCTAAAATTAAGTCCAGAATTGGCTTCCTTCTCCGCAACAGGGCCTTCTTCACTCATACGGCCAAACTTGCCTTGGCTATTATTATTACAATGTTTGACTTTATATTTGCCATTGCCTTATCAATGCTGCTCAACGGAACTACATACCTCATCCTGTTCAACTTGACCCTGTATTGCCTTATTGTGTCCCATTGCTATTTGCACTCTAGTGTTCTGTGTATTTATTGTGTAACTGTATGTTGTCCTGCACATTTTTTCGCCTTATCTTGGCCAGGTCGCCGTTGCAAATGAGAATTTGTTCTCAATAGCCCTACCTGGTTAAATAAAGGTTAAATAAAATAAATTAATTAGATATATGTAACCTAACAAATTCTGTTTAGGTTTTGTACAGTTCAGAACTCAAAGCTCTGAAAATAAAAAAGCCTACCAATGTTTTTTTTCACAATTTAATAAAATAGCTTCTCTAGCATGGGAAAGCAGAAATGAAACAGTTGGTGTTTTTATAAATAAGTTGCGAAAGCAGAAGTTTCACAATGTGTCATTTTTATTTATATGATTTGTTATGAGGTGTTTTATATTTGTTATTAATTAGGCACGGTATATTTTTGATGTTACTGTTTACACATAATGTATATACTTACCGAGATCTGCTGTGTAATGTCCTTGGTTGACTCAACAATGACCATAGCCTCACCTGCATAGATCCCGCAGAATAAAACATTTTAATACGAAATGCAGATAAACAACGTCTAGGTCATTAGTTCAACTGAACCTTTAATCAACGAAAAGACAGCAGATTTATTAATATTTATATATTGGAACAGCGGGCGTCAACTGGTTTCTGCTCCCAACGTTTGACATGTGTAATAAAAAATGGACATAATAATCTCATAACAGCGTAACCTAAACACCAAATTATATGAATTCCGTGTTAAGCAAATAAAAAGGCAGCAAATTAAAACAAGAACCCAAGAGTACTTTTTGTTAAGTTTTGGGCGTCAGCGACTGGGATTTATTGCGTACATTTTCCCTTTATTTTGCCGTAAGGACTGTCAACAAATGTATGAACAAATCCTAACTTACCTATGCAAAAAGATGTCATGAACACCACAAAAATAAATTGCCAATTTGCCATTTTCAGAAGATTTTAATGTAGGCCTTATCTCACGAAAATGTTACAGTACACAAGGCTTAAAAGACAAATGTATTGTATGAGACCGGAAGCAACGAATGACTCTCAGCCAATTAGAGAGTAGAAACATTTAGATTAACGTTGCGCAGGCAGCATCAGAGATACGGCAGCAACAGTTAGACTTCCGCTTTATGTAGTTGGCCTTCATAATACAAGTCCTCTGTAGAACGCAATATGTACGATATGATTTAAAAAAACTTTTTTATCATTAATATTGTAAACAATATAATAAAATAAATCCACATGTGAAGAAATAAACATTACAGCGGAACACTAAAGAGAAACTTTAATTAAAACTTAAAGATGACAAATATAATATTAAGGTGGATCACACTGACAAATAGAGATTAGATCAATTATTTTTAAGAAGATATCTATCATTTAAAAAACGAATATAATTATTGTTAACATACTCGACCAAGGCGATCGTTAGGACTTTCTGACACCAAGACCCAACTAACATCAGCATTTCCACGGGACTCGGCTGTTACTCGAATCAATCAACACCACGTGACCTGACGGCGGTTATATGTGCACCTCATCATGTACCAGTGCTGGTTGATTTTGGACCTGGAATGTGTGTGGACCATCGAAATCTGAGTGGATATCTGAACCAGGAAACATGCATGCATTTCCGAGTGGATACCACCAAGTGGCAGTAGATGAGCGCTGTCGCCTCAATACATCCTTCGAACTGTTGGAATGCCTCAGGATGCCGACAGACGGAGTCTGTAATGGACCTGTAATATTTCTGAATGCAGGCTACCAAGAATTTGATTTGGTGTTTCAGATAATGTTAGTCTATTTTGATGACATCATAGTGCACACACAGACTGTCCCAGAACGTGTAGAGAGCATAGACACAGTACAAAAACACCTTCAAGCCCCAGGACTCAAAGTTACATTGACAAAATGCCATTTTCTGCAACAAAAACTGATGTTTTTGAGGCATCAAGATTTCTGGTGGAGAACATTCCTGTCTTGTTTCCATTGGCCATCAAAACAACTCAAACCTAAAACAACAATGGCCAGTCAAAAAACGAAACAGAAAGAATGCTGCTTACACAAATAATCCACGCCCGTGGAGTCCAGGAACACAACTTAAATAGGTTCCACAATTAGGGCAACACAGGTTCTCTGTAAAAAGACACACCCTGACAATAAAAAAGAGTTATTGTATGTTGATGTTGGTTCTGATGTTGGCAAATATATGTAAGACAAATGTAAGGCAGAAGAATGTTGCACAGGTGTTTCCTCCAAGTTGTTTCGCTTGGTTGAACTATGCCGTGGACGGCCATTTTTAAATATTGACATGGATTAGTAGTGAGATTAAGATCAGTGAACACAGTAGAACATTCACTTTTTTGTTTTGGAGACAACCGGGGCCATAAAGCGGTTTTAAGGTTGCTAGAAATTTCTACAAAAGTTTCCAGTTTATTGCAAACTGAAGCACATTTCCTAGGAATATTTTGCACCATCCATCCTGTCTTGAAAAGCAGGGTTCGTTTTATGCAGAGCTCTTGAATTGATCGATCAGTGCACAATTACCTCATATCCAGTCATTCAACACAAGCTCCTTCAGAAATATCATTGGCATCTCTGTGGCCCTCACAATTATTCCTGTTTGAGTGCTTATTGTCAGTGTTTTTTTAACGGACAACCTTTTCTTTGCAGTTTCTAAGTATTAAATATAGCTTATACTTTCTGATTATTTCTCAAACTGTGTTCGCCGGGTGATCCAAACACTTGGATTTTATTTTGTACTATTTTCTTAATCAATTCACTTGTATTTATTAATTTCTGCCCATTTGTCACAGACTGACGAATGATAATTTGACAGACAGTATGGGATTCATCTAGGAAAAGAGACCTCAACTTTAATAGTTTACAGGTGTAGACCACTGGTAAGACAAATCTGTTGTTGCTTCCACAACACAGGCGTTGAATACTTTAGCAAGCAAAATATTGAAGTTTTTATTTCATTTATTTTATCAGCATGAATCCAATGCCATGAAATGCCAGATTTTCAGTGTGAGTGTTTTTAAATATGCAACAGAATGACTTTATTTCTGGTTGTCTACTGTTTTTTTTTCGTGTTCCTTTTGTTTCCTTGAGTCTGTATCAGATTGTCCACAACAGTTTTGTGGTGACAATATGTCTGTGATTACGGCCCTGTCTCCTTACAACAATTCCAAAGCAGATGTTAAAGAGACGAAGATCAAAGAATCCATTGTTTGAAACACAACTTGCTAACTAGTTCAAATGTGTTACATTACTTGCTCAACCAGGAAGCTGTCAAGCACTAGAGGTGAACGCATCCAACCAGGAATCACATTTTCCAGGTGTGGCTAGAATGTGACCAAACTACATCCTTGTTTGACCATGGGCTGAACTGGACCAAGTTGACGCGCCCTCCGTTGGGACCGAGGGAATTTCCAGAGTAATGCAACAGTTGATATCCCGGCCACAATTACGGAGATGTACTGGAAGGCAGTAACTTATAACAACTTTTTACAGTTTTTGCAGAATTTGGGTAATTATGTCAAAACTCTACACAAAAGCCAATCAGACTTAGCACTTGGAGATTAACAACTCACATCTACGCCAAAATGAAACAATGCAATCAAAGCGTAACACCTAACTCCTTTCTAAAAATGAAATTATTGCAACAAAACCATACACACAAGCACCAGTTGAATTACTCTTTCATATCACCAGCAACACACTGATGGGCTTTATATAAAACACGGCAGTCTTTGTGTTTCTATTTTTATTGTCTTTTTGTCAGACTCCATCTTCTGTAAAACTCAAAAGTAGAATCTATGCAGTAATCAAAGATTTGTTTTTACAAAAAAAACATAAAGACTGGATAAATTGCTATTGGGAGATTAAATATATACTTGTTTTGTGTGTGTGTGGTGGGGCGCTGGGGGGGACTTATGGATCCTGCCTTCTCTTCGGATCTGGCTACTAGACCTCGTCAACATCACAGGCGATGTCCTCACAGGCTAGGCATCTGGGAAAATATCACCTTGTGTGCCGAATCCACCCTTGGATCCAGTTTGTTTTTTATTTGAATTGTTCACGTTATAGGACACATTAGAGGTGTAAAAACTTCTCACATGATTTATCCATGTCTCATTTTTTCACATCACAAAAACCTGGCATTTGGGTGTGTGTGTAGACTTTATATATCCACTGTAGCTCAATGTGTTTGTGATCATGGCCGTGAAGCATTTTTTATTGAAAGCATATCGGGCTAAGAGTTACATCGCTTGCTCACCAGCAAGTATTTAAGCATCAGAGGTGAACATGTCCAGCCAAAAAACAATGATTTGTCAGGTTACGATTATATGACTGAGGAATTAAACATATTGAGTGACTAAAATGTGAACAAACGACATCCTGACCAAACTGACAAACACCTTGTCATTTCCTTGGCTCTCTATTCGCCCCCAGGCGTTAGTGGAGTGTTGCAACCAAAGAAATCCTGGCCGCAATTACATTCATGTAATGGAAAGCAGGAACTTACAACTACGTCGCTGCTTTTTAAACAATGAATCTTTGTCAATCCAAATGCCAATGTAACGGCTTTCTATCGCATGAATTCACGTGACAACGTGTCTTACCGGAATTCTAAACCATTTCCTTATTCAGAATAATGACCAGACTTACTATAACACTTTGAGAGTCCTCTTTAAAGGCTCATTGATCATTAGAAAACGCGTCTGTGAGCACAGTTGAAATTAAAGAAGCAATAAAACTGGCCTTCTTTTGGCTCATTGAGTATCTGGATCATCAAGAATTGTGGCTTTGATTAAAGGCTCAAAATGGCCTCAAACAACAAGCTTGCTTCTGAAACTTGTCAGTCTACACAATTGGTTATTTCATGCAAGAAATTATTAATAAACGCAACATCTTGGGCATTATTTCAGTAAATTGTAAAATGTTGGTATCCTGAGGACTTCAAAACAAGAGGTCCCATTCAGCAGTCTGTAGAAGTGTGCCTTGTGTGACCATTTCTATATGTTTTATAAAACATGGATGGTAATAATCATATTTTAAGCAGCTTGTTTTTTAATAATTTGTAGGTATACAGAGTAAATACTTTTGGAGTTAACCATTAATGAATACACTAAAACAGGATCAACTTTCTACATCTTAGTCTAAACAAGTTGTTTTCTGATCTAATTATAATTTTAAAAAATCTAACATTTTTTTTACCTCAAGTCCACAACTACAAAATGGTTTATTGACTAAAGTGAATGGCTGGCTATAAAGCCCACATTATATTAAATATAAATGAACATTTAGAAATTTGCTGTCCTTAATAGCGGTAGATATTTTTGCTGCAAGTTGTCGCCCGCCCGTCCACATCCCAGTCCGCAAAGCCGATACCATGGTATACCGATGGTATAGTCCCTCGGACGATACCATCGTCCATCACAATGTTTGCCTGTTGAAACCCTACAATGCCAATTCGGTTGACACCCCTACTACATAGCATAGGTAACGAAGAGTGAAGCCAAAATTATTCTCTCAATTTTGAAAAAAGGGCCCTATTGAAATGGGCTAGACCAATTCACAGCAGCTCCATTTGCAACCTAGAGGGCTTGAAGGATTTTCTGCTAATGTCTTCGTTCCAGGTACCACAGCTCCCGTTTAGAGGTCTAGTAGAGTTCATGCCTCAGTAAGTCAGTACTGTTTTGGTGGCACACAGGGGACCAACAGTATATTAGGCACGTGGACATTTGGCTCGTAGGTGATTACAGTATACTGTTTAGCTTCCAGTACAAACATCTCAAAAGAACGAAGAAACAGTTGAACTGTTGACAACAATGACTTGAAACTCAACCCACGGCTATCAGGTTCCTGTATTGATACTGAAACTGCAAACAAACTCCATCTAGCTCACTCAGACCCTGCTGAGTTACACCTTCGTTTTGGCAACATTTCAGAAACCAGACGGCCGTCGCAGACAGGACCAACAACATTGTACCCTCCAATCGTTTGAACTTCGCCAATCTCTCTTTATCCACGTCACCTTTCGGCACCCAAATAATACCTTTGTACATTCATACATTCTGCTCCACCTGAGGCCTGGAACATGCCTACGGGAAGCCTCGGTCCTGGCTGCACTGTGGTATTTTAAACAAAGTTATTTGGCTGCCAGAAACCAAAATCTGACAACGCTAAGCCCCCCCCCCCCCAGAGGGTTCCAGACATAAAATTATTCCACCATGAACCTATATGAACCTTCAGAAGATCCCATTCTTGCCACCATCACTTCTTCTCCGGTGTTCCTTTTATCACCACCACATCTTAGCCTGCTTGTGCCTTGATGGTAAAATTCACCAGATCCTGTAATCTTCTCTAGTCCACTTCGTGTTAATTGATTAGGCTGGCCTGGGGTTGATCCTAGCTCACACCCGTCCTTTAGCTCTTCTCAATTTGGAAGGATATCGGCATTTTCATTACTGCCAGGAGGCCAGGCATTATTGGAAAATATTATTTTTATTTTTTTTATTTGTCTTTTACATGCGATCCTGATGAAAGTCACTGTGTGGTTATTTTATGAGGTCATGTAAAGGTTTTGATTGGCGTTAAGTTTTAAAACTGTCACCCTAAACCTAAACATGACACAGCAACCACATAGTGGCAGTTCACTTTGAAATGTATCACCATAGAACAGGTAACAAAGTAAATGTTTCTGTTTGCCTTGCACTAGTTATTTACAGAAAATGTATTTATGAAGAAAAAAAAAGTTAGATCTGAGATTATTTTACAATTTCATTTGTATGCTTATTAAAACAATCATCCTTCTCAATCCAAATGCCAAGGTCTTTTTTGGCTGGAATCTGTTCTAGTTCAGAGCCATTTGTTGAATGAACAATGAATAACTACTCAACCAGAAATGTCTGATATAGAAAACGGTGAGCACTTATTTGACTAAATAATCACAAAAGTTATACTAATTGCAGTCAGCTTGCTAGTTCTGTTTATCTTGGATCCGTACTCAGGAAGGTTAACTACATTGGATTTGGGTTCTTGTGCTTGGGATTCCCACTATGGCAGCTCTAGCTTGTGACCATCCTGTCACCGTCCGGTCTCAATATCTCTGAGGGGCATTTCTGCGAGTCGGAACAATAAGCAACCACATAGTCTACTGTCTTTAGATTCGCCGGAAATACATTCAGTTGTTCCTTTGATGGTAACCTGTGAGATAACCACACCCCATTCTAGTGAATATACCAGATTGAAATGTCATTATGCAATAAGTCACTCATTGTTAAATGTGTCATTATGTCAGTATGTGGCATTATGAAATAAAATACATGTCCTTGAAATAATTAAAAGGAAATTTGAAAAACATATATTTTAAAAGAAAATCTATTTATATACCGACTCCTTTTCTTATGTTTTTATAATTTCACTCACTTATTTCATAGCACTATGTATTTATTTAATATTGATTTAAATGACATTCATAATAACCTGCTGGTCCATGTCCATTCTTTATTCTTGTATCCAGCTCCACCGGCGCCCTCCCCATGTAAACAAAATTAAGTTGAAAGTAGATATTCCCTCGCCTGGTCTTCGATTCTTCAAATGCATGGCAGTTATGCAAAGGAGTGCCTTTTTCTTAAAAAAAAATCAACATACTCCATAACATGACAGCAACGATCATAAAATCAGCTGACTTCAGACTCTGTGCTGTAGACAACAAGTCAGAGAAATGTAATGTAAAAACCTTTGACTGTATCAGAATTTAAGCCAACATTTTTTTCACAGGGTTTTAGGTTTCAAGTATTCAGTCATTGAAAATCCTTGATTGTTTGGAAATTTTCAAACCTGATCAACTCTGATCAACTTTATTTAAAACAAAAATATTTTTTTTTGTCATTGAGTGAATGGAGGAATAATTGGCTGGTGTTTTAAAAATGCCAAGGACATTTTCTGGTCCAAATCCACCTCAATAAAAAAAATCTGAAATATATAACACCTACTGCTATAATTAAGCAACTCATTATTATTGTCACACCTATAGAACATGTAACTTATACTTTAATACAATTAAAGGATAATTATGTATTATAAAGGAATCTGTCAAAAACATACCTTTAACGTTTTAAATGGAGGAATGTAAAATGGGCAGATTTCGTAATTACAAGCGGAGGAGGGTTTCCTCGTTCCTCATTCCTATTTGTCATATTTAATGACTTCCTTAAAGACATGAAGTTATAGGCTGAGCATCCTATTAAAGCCGCTCTATAAATATTACTGATGAAATCACAGTAGGACACATTTATTTCTTGGAAGAGCTGATCTGGAGGCTGCAGGTAAAAAAACACTCTATTTCATCCCCCGTCTCTCTGTGTGTCTGAGGGGAATCTCTCTTTGTACCTGTACATTTGTACAATGTAAATGAAATAACAATTATTTTCTAATATCAAAGTGCATGTTGTTGTTGAAAGATGTACATTGAAACGTGTTGGAAGATAAAAGAAACGTGTCAAATCAACCAAAACTGAATGAACATCAGTAACATTAACGTGAATATTTACAGAGCATATGTTATTTCTGTGAGACAATGATATCCATTACATCTGGCCTTCTGGCATCTTAGAACATACTTTTTGTGTTTTTCAGAGATGAAGCATTGTTTGGGCCTTCTAGTTCTGGGTCTTTACCTGTGCTTGTTACACCAGGTGAACGGAGGTGAGTGGAATCTTCTGCATATTTCATAGAACTGGAAATTTTTTGAATTGGACAGTTAGAAAATAGAAATATCGTGGTAAACACAGCATAACCAGAGTTGGGTGGGTAATATGTGGTAGATATCTAAACCACATGTTCTATTGATAAATAATTATGAAGTAGGCTCAGTTTTTACCAGTTAACACCAGAGAAAATTTAAGCGCAATTATAATTTTTAAATTAATCTGTCTAAATAGTGTAAACATTGCTATTGTTGTAAAAGCCATTTGTAGCAGGAAATGGCAGATTTTCTATGGAATATCTACAAGTGTACAGAGGCCCATTATCTGGTTTTCTGTACACTAGTTCAGATATAGAGCATCGTTTGTATGTTTGATTAGAGGCTCAAAACTTTCTCCTAAAATGTGTCCGTATATTCTGGTTTTGAGTTAGAAATTAAGGTTATTTAATAATATTCAAATGATCTGGTCACCTATGTAGATATGACATAGAAATGTTGACATCTACAGCTATAATGGTTATTTACATATATAAAAACACTATTATTTGATGAAATATTTAGTCCATTCTAGTCTTGTTTAAATATAACAGCTTGCTGAGACGTTACATAAAATTCTGTAAATTTAAACCTTTTACGTTTTAATTAGTTCTAGCACAGAACCCATTTCAAACACATTGAGAGCAACACAGCCAGGTTTAACATTTTCTTCGGTAGACAATTATAAATATTTAAACTAAAATCTTTATAATTTCACCCTCTGGTCCTGGTCTTTCTCAATCAAACATGCTAAACTATGCATACGTCTCTGCATGTGTGATGGTGTGTGTATTATTGGTGTCTGGGTGTGCGTTAATAACACAGAAGGTTGGACCTGCTCCTGTATTCGGTCACAGCTCTAACAATAGTTTGACTGTCCTGCTGAGGCATCGCCCCAGAGAGGCATTTGACCGTGTTTAAGTTTTGCAAGGTGTCACTGATAATTAGTGTCGCATGACCTGGTCTACGACGCCAGACAGCTAGGTACTTCTTTTTCTGTGGTGTTGACTCACAAATGAACGATGAAACACAAGAATGCTATGCTCAACATATAATATAACAAAGCTATGCTCCACATCAAACTTTGCCACCGCCAAAGAAAATTATAATTCAACATCAACAATTAACAGGTTGTGATGTAACTATGTTTCCAGCAATAAAACAACTAGGTATTCTAGCATTCGACAAGCGTAGGCGTAAATATTTCTCTCTAATGTTTCCTCGCAGAGAATCTGAACAGGAACCTCATCCTGAAGACAGTGAATGATGCCAAGTTGAGAGTCGATGCCGACTACGAGTACTCGAGAAAAGAGTGAGTGTACATTTCCTTCTCGGATATCCAATAACCGGCCAAGGTTTCACGACTACGTGCGATGAGAGAATGCGTCTGAACCACCCGAACCCAATAATTAGTAGGGGTGTCCACATACTTTTGGCCATTTTGTGTGCATACCTGTGAAATACCTTTGGCTCCTCTTCAGGAGTATCGCACGAGTCAAGAGGGATGCTGTCAGATCGATGGACATCAGGCGGCTACTGACCCAGCCTGCTCGGGACACCCGCTCTGCAGTGAGAGCTGCAGAATACATGGAGAACACCATCAAACTGCTGGTGGAGAGATCAGCCAAAAACCACCGCATTCACAAGCGCTCCCTGAACGCCACAGGTCTGTCCTGTTCCTCACAACTCCCACATCTCTATGCACACACACATTGCGCCCCCGCTCCCACATCTCTATGCACACACACATTGCCCCTCGCTCCCACATCTCTATGCACACACACATTGCCCCTCGCTCCCACATCTCTATGCACACACACATTGCCCCCCGCTCCCACATCTCTATACACACATTGCCCCTCGCTCCCACATCTCTATGCACACACACATTGCCCTCGCTCCCACATCTCTATGCACAAACACATTGCCCTCGCTCCCACATCTCTATGCACACACACATTGCCCTCGCTCCCACATCTCTATGCACACACACATTGCCCCTCGCTCCCACATCTCTATGCACACACACATTGCCCCTCGCTCCCACATCTCTATGCACACACATTGCCCCTCGCTCCCACATCTCTATGCACACACACATTGCCCCTCGCTCCCACATCTCTATGCACACACACATTGCCCTCGCTCCCACATCTCTATGCACACACACATTGCCCCTCGCTCCCACATCTCTATGCACACACATTGCCCCTCGCTCCCACATCTCTATGCACACACACATTGCCCCCGCTCCCACATCTCTATGCACACACACATTGCCCCTCGCTCCCACATCTCTATACACACATTGCCCCTCGCTCCCACATCTCTATACACACATTGCCCCTCGCTCCCACATCTCTATGCACACACACATTGCCCCTCGCTCCCACATCTCTATGCACACACACATTGCCCCCGCTCCCACATCTCTATGCACACACATTGCCCCTCGCTCCCACATCTCTATGCACACACACATTGCCCCTCGCTCCCACATCTCTATGCACACACACATTGCCCCTCGCTCCCACATCTCTATGCACACACACATTGCCCCTCGCTCCCACATCTCTATGCACACACACATTGCCCCTCGCTCCCACATCTCTATGCACACACACATTGCCCTCGCTCCCACATCTCTATGCACACACACATTGCCCCTCGCTCCCACATCTCTATGCACACACACATTGCCCCTCGCTCCCACATCTCTATGCACACACACATTGCCCTCGCTCCCACATCTCTATGCACACACACATTGCCCTCGCTCCCACATCTCTATGCACACACACATTGCCCCTCGCTCCCACATCTCTATGCACACACACATTGCCCCTCGCTCCCACATCTCTATGCACACACACATTGCCCTCGCTCCCACATCTCTATGCACACACACATTGCCCCTCGCTCCCACATCTCTATGCACACACACATTGCCCTCGCTCCCACATCTCTATGCACACACACATTGCCCCTCGCTCCCACATCTCTATGCACACACACATTGCCCCTCGCTCCCACATCTCTATGCACACACACATTGCCCCTCGCTCCCACATCTCTGTGCACACACACATTGCCCCCCGCTCCCACATCTCTATGCACACACACATTGCCCCTCGCTCCCACATCTCTATGCACACACACATTGCCCCTCGCTCCCACATCTCTATGCACACACACATTGCCCTCGCTCCCACATCTCTGTGCACACACACATTGCCCCCGCTCCCACATCTCTATGCACACACACATTGCCCCTCGCTCCCACATCTCTATGCACACACACATTGCCCCCCGCTCCCACATCTCTATGCACACACACATTGCCCCTCGCTCCCACATCTCTATGCACACACACATTGCCCCCCAGTGCTCCCTAAAGTATGTTCTCAACACAACAATCTCACTATGTCGCTGTTCTCCCCCACAGACCTGATCTCTGCAGACGATCTGAATACTATTGCTAGTCTGACCGGCTGTGCAGCCAGGACACACGCCCCGTCCTGTAACGCCATCCCCACGGTGAACAAGTACCGCACGGCCACCAGTGTCTGCAACAACAGGTGAGATTGCACTAACAGACACTCGACAACAACAACAAGACTCCTACGCAATCCTGTCAAACAACTCGTAATGATGTACAATCACAGAAGGACTTGTGATGCAAGCCCCGAAACTAAAAGAAATAGGTTTGTATTGTACGTACAATGGAGGCTTGTACACATGTCAGTTATATTTGTATTTCCGTCTTTAGAAAAGACCCCCGCCGGGGTGCTTCCAACACGCCCTTCATCCGCTGGCTCCCAGCTGAGTATGAGGACGGTATCTCCCTGGCGAAGGGCTGGAACCCAGAAATAAGGCTCAATGGAAACTACCTGCCCCTGGTACTAGAACAGTACTTTAATTACCAATATTATAATACTGAATGATTTGACACTTTACCATAGCACAACTACATAAGATACATATATTACTAATGTGTGTCTTAAAAACCCAGCTAAAAAGTACACATTGTGGACAGAATAGAGTATCCTTTACTTGGGGCTTTGGAGAATCTCCAGACTTGGAATAGACTATTCGATTTCCTGTTGGAATTCTGGGACTCTCCGTTGTTTAATGTTTTCGAAACACAACCAGTACTTAAGGTGCAACGCAGTAACTCTCTAATTTTGCTTATTTTTCCCTACCTGTCCAGGTGAGGGAGGTATCAGACCAAATATTGAGACCAGTGGACAATAACTTGGAGAGTGACTCGCTCAACACCCACCTGGTGACCTTTTTTGGCCAGTGGACTGACCACGACCTGACCCTCACTCCCAACTCCCCAAGCATCCGCTCATTTAACAACGGCATAAACTGTGATTCCAGCTGTGACCGCACAGAGCCCTGCTTCCCCATCACGGTCAGTCGCTCACTACACACACACACACACACACAGAGTGGATGAAACAAATTTTTGCCTGAGTGAAAACCTGAAAACGACAACCTGGTGACCACTCCCCAACCTGCTGACCACTCCCCAACCTGCTAACCACTCCCCAACCTGCTAACCACTCCCCAACCTGCTAACCACTCCCCAACCTGCTAACCACTCCCCAACCTGCTAACCACTCCCCAACCTGCTGACCACTCCCCAACCTGCTAACCACTCCCCAACCTGCTAACCACTCCCCAACCTGCTAACCACTCCCCAACCTGCTAACCACTCCCCAACCTGCTAACCACTCCCCAACCTGCTAACCACTCCCCAACCTGCTAACCACTCCCCAACCTGCTAACCACTCCCCAACCTGCTGACCACTCCCCAACCTGCTGACCACTCCCCAACCTGCTAACCACTCCCCAACCTGATAACCACTCCCCAACCTTCTAACCACTCCCCAACCTGCTAACCACTCCCCAACCTGCTAACCACTCCCCAACCTGCTAACCACTCCCCAACCTGCTAACCACTCCCCAACCTGCTAACCACTCCCCAACCTGCTAACCACTCCCCAACCTGCTAACCACTCCCCAACCTGCTGACCACTCCCCAACCTGCTGACCACTCCCCAACCTGCTAACCACTCCCCAACCTGCTAACCACTCCCATTCCTCCGAAACAGATCCCAGAGGATGATCCTCGTGCTGACAAGACGTGCATCACCTTCTTCCGCTCGGCCCCGGCCTGCGGCACCGGGAACACAGGCTATATCTTTGGAGCCAGTAACGTGAGGCAGCAGATCAACGCCCTGACGAGCTTCATTGATCTGGGCCAGGTGTACGGCTCCGAAGATGCTCTGGCCCGCGACCTCCGTGACCTCACCAAAGACAAAGGCCTGCTGCGGGTCAACACTCAGTACAAAGACAACGGGCGCGAGCTCCTGCCCTTCTCCTCCATCTCCATCAACATGTGTGCCAGCCACCGACGCATCACCAACAACAGCAAAGCAGTAGAGGTGCCTTGCTTCGTGGCAGGTGAGCAACAACAAAACCACCGCACAAAACCCCAGTTATGGGTATCGTTATGCCACATCCGGTGAGACCAGGGTTCTAGCATCTCGTGTTGTCCTCCAGGTGATGTTCGTTCCACGGAGAACCTCGCTCTGACTTCCATCCACACAATAATGCTGCGTGAACACAACCGTCTGGCCCGTGCCCTCGCCCGGCTTAACTCACACTGGAATGGAGAGACCATCTACCAGGAGGCCCGGAAGATCATGGGAGCTTACTCCCAGGTGGGTCCAATGAGAGGAAGTTTAAATGTTGAACGTGTACTTGTTTTTAAAAGAAAAGCACAGATTAAAATAACACATATTGATCAGAAACAGTATTAATGGTAAATTACTTTTGTAGCTGGATGCAGTTGATTTTTTATGGAATATCTACCAGGGCTGTCGTGGTTTCAGATTTTCATGGCCAAAATAATTCATAATTCGAATATCATTTCAATATCTACAGAAAATTACATCATAGTACATTCTATATTCTTCAAATTCAAACATTTTTGTAATCATGGAATGTTAGACTTCATAGGTAAAACTAATATCCATTACATGTCCACTACAAAATTAATTTTTACCTTGCTCATAGAGCAGTATTATTATTGTCCATTTTAAAACTAACTTTACCTTGCTCATAGAGCAGTATTATTATTGTCCATTTTAAAACTAACTTTACCTTGCCCAAACCTTAGAACAGTGACGTACTTTATTTGACTGTGTGTCTACCTGTACATAGATATTTTCCACATATGGGTCGCCGGTTAATGATTTGTGTCCCCCTGTTCTCCTTATTCCTTTCAGGTGTTCACCTTTAGGGACTACCTGGTCCACATTGTGGGCCCAGACTTGGTTGAAAAGAAGCTGTCCAGCTACCCTGGTTACGATGAGAATGTGGACCCAACCATAGCCAATGTGTTTGCCTCCGCTGCTTTCCGCTTCGCTCACCCCACCATCCAACCCTTCCAGTTCCGTCTGGATAAGGACTTCAAGGAGAGCAAGAAGTTCCCCAGTCCACTGCTGCACAACGCCTTCTTCACCCCCTGGCGGATCCTCTTTGAAGGTGCACCTCTTAGGGCGATTATTTAATTAACCCTTTACTGACTGCTCTGGGAGTGGATCGATCAAAATATGGTTATTTTGCCAAATTTCCACCGCGGCGTAGCTGTTTCATGTTGTATTTTCTACTTGCTTTTGCAGGCGGTTTGGATCCCGTGGTGAGGGGTCTGGTGGGTCGTCCGAATAAGCTGAACACTCAGGACCACATATTGCATGATGAGCTAAGGGAAAAGCTGTTTGATTTGTCCATTCATCTGAACCGAGACCTGGGCTCTCTCAACATGCAGCGCGGTCGGGACCACGGAATCCCTGGTAAGCTATTTTGAGAAAAAATTATGTGGTTCATATTCTGTGGGAATATTTTGACATCTTATTTAGGTGATTGTTTCGTTTGCGTTAAATATTTTTTACAATTACATCTGTTTTCAGTTTAATCAATGCTGAAAGCTTGGTGAAAAGGGTCCTATAAGTGCAAATTCTAACAAATAGTTTAAACACCACAAACAGGTTCAAGGTTTTCCAATGAATCTAACTAACAGGCTAACATTTTAATGTTTAGTTTCTGTATGTTTTACCAAACATACTGAAAAACTGCAAATACACACCTAGAATCCCTCACATTTAGCCATGAAAGTGTTGTTCTGTAGGCCCTGTGAGAGGTCAAATCTTGCTGGCGTATAAACAAATGTATGAATGTAATCAAAGCCGAGAACCTTGGGCGACACCAACAAGTTGTGAGAATTGTTAAATATTTCTAGAACATGGCACCCTACAACAGCCCCTATCCCCGTGACAGCCGTAACATTCACTATTGTGTTACGTTTCTTACTCCCACTCAGGCTACAACAAATGGCGTGGGTTTTGTGGACTCACCCAGCCCAAGAACCTGCGTCAGCTGGCCGTTGTGATGAACAACACCGTGCTGGCTAAGAAACTGCTGAACCTCTACGGGACCCCGGACAACATTGATATCTGGCTGGGAGGTGTCGCTGAACCCTTCGTCCCCAACGGTCGGGTGGGTCCTCTCTTGGGATGCCTCATTTCCAATCAGTTCCAGAAGATCCGCCAAGGAGATCGGTAAGCAGTTAGGGTCATGTGTAGAAAGACAATGAATCGACAGCATGTCTCTCTGTTTAGTTAAACATCTTCTAGGTTTGGGCTGTCACATCTGGCTAACACCGTCATGTTTTACTGTGCGTTTTAGATTCTGGTGGGAAAACGCTGGGGTCTTCACAGCGGCTCAGAAGCAAAGTTTGGAGAAGGCATCTCTGTCTCGCATCATCTGTGACAACACTGGCGTGGGTGAGGTCCCCAAAAACCCCTTCTACTTCCGCCCCAGAGGGTCTGGGTACACCCCCTGTAAAGACATCGATGCCTTTGACCTCAGCCCCTGGAAGGAGAATAGTGAGTATTGATCTGAGGCCGTGATATTAAATTCTTATTAACTGAAGAAAGTGTAGATCGGAAAAAAACTAAATCTAATATTATTTTTTAATATAGAACCACGTGGAGAACATGGTTCCTCGGCAGAAGAATCAGGTAAAATGAACCCCCTCCTCGACAATTCTGGTTCTCCCTTGAAGAAAATTTAATGCGACCCTTTTTTTAAATGACACCAGGGCATTGGATTGAAATGTAACCTATTATCAACTCAAAACACTGCTATGACTTGTGTTGTGATGTTAACGTATGTGAACTCTGACCTTTGACCTTTGAACCTCTCGCTGCCCTCTTCTCACCACCAAACAGAACAGTATCATCACGGCAACTGAAGGCACTCGGCGGCAACGTAAAGTCCGGGAAAAGATCTGTCAGCTTATTATGGAGGCAATGGCTTGACCTCTGATAGCTACTTTTCAGACCATCTTATCTTCACAACCTAGATTGTTGCCAAATGTCTGCTGTTTCTGTATTTTTTCTAAAAGTTGCACTTTTCGTTCACTTTTGTATTAACAGCCTTTAAATTCGTAATCATACTTCAGACACAGTTTTAGCCATGTCAGTGGGGCGTAATGAAGGTGTGTGAGCATATCTAACACAGCTGATCCCTAAGCAAACACAGACACATTTAAAAGGTGCCTAGAAAGTGCACATTAATAATTACTTACTGACAAATGTCTGAGATTAATATTTAATTATTGATTTAATTAATTATTGATTAATTATTAATTACCATTGTCGTATTGCTTGTGTATGTGTCAGAACTCACTCTGCCAATCATTGCATTGTTACTTAAATTAATTGCAATAAACAAGCTTACTTGCAAAACTTTTACCCAAGTGTCCTTAACTGCATTGCTGCTATACCAGAAGCTAGTGGTACAGTGGTTCACTAGTGTTTCTGCATTTCACTAGAGTTGCAGTAATTCACTAGAGATGCGGTATTTCACTGGCTTCTTTCAAACACTTGGTCACATTCACTCATTCGGGGGTACGTGTTTATTCTCACTATTTTCCACATTGAACCAATATTGTTAAGACATCAAAACTATGAAATAACACCTACAGTATCATGCAACTAAAAGTGTTAAACAAATCAAAATACATTCATATTGTAGATGATTCAGAGAAGTAACACTTTGCCTTAACGGCTTTACACACTTGGCATTCTCAAATCTATTTGCAGGACAAGAACTTGCAGAACTTCCTGTTCTTGGTAGCTGGTTGTAGCTGCCCTCACACATTCTACCGATTATTGATACACAAAATAAAAGTCCCCCACTGGGCGGTAGCCTACTCGTTGAAGCGATTTATTGGTTAGACAATCAAGGGTTCTTAAAGTGAAGTGCACCGCTCAACCTGCAGGATATATTCTCTAACCTTACATTCCTACCCCATCTTCTGTCTCGTTCTTATTGAGGGCAGATCCCAATGGATGAACTAGAGTGAATCAACATTCATTGAGAAATCTGAAACACTACCTTTTTACACATTTGACCATAATTATACTTCCTATGTGTTCATGATTCAACACTGACTATACTGATACCTTATTTTTGTGCATATTTGTATAGCCACACTTTTACCTATTTTAATGAAGCAGAGCAGCTAAAAACAGGCAACTTACACTGGAGGGAACCCCTGGGCAGCATCACCATGATGAGGTACAGAACACCCGGTATAGAACACGAGGTATAGAAAACCAGATACGGAACACTAGGTCTGGAACACCAGGTATAGAACACCAGATACGAGACACCAGGTAAGGAACACCTGGCCGGGATAGTCTGGGACTGAAAAGAGTCTGATGTCGATGAGGGTGACGTTTTCACCAGAGGGCAGGACACAGGCACACAACGCATAAATAACAGACTTTTATTGAAAATGTACTTAGAACAAGGACTGAGTAATTGTATATGCCTTCTGGTGATTTATGCTTGATTTAATGCTGGCAGTACAGAAAAAAGGTACATATGACCCATTCCATATATCATGAATACATTAGGGTAATTGACACTGTTACGTTGGGGACTTTTCTTCTGATATCTTGTGACCCGGAAGTTGCTGTTTCTGGGTCGACGCTGGTCAGCAGATTCTTCTAGCTCTCTTGCAGCATCATCATCACCACTCTACACGGGCGGTGTATTCACTGGCAGCTAATTATTATATTTTATTTAACCTAATTTGATCTAATAAAAACACGTCCTCGCGTCCGGGGCATTATTGCACATCGGAAATATGAAGGGAATGAAATTGCACGTTGTTTTGGTGCTGTTTTTCGCATTTTTGCTGTGCGCAGAAACGGCCAGAAGCCGGAAGGATCCCAGCAGCAACCAGAACAGTTTCAGACGGGCAGCGAATGGATTTTACCAGGGACTCAGCAATGTGTTTGGAGAGGACAACATCCGAGGTCTTTACAAGGTGAGTTACGGCGGATCAGCACCTTTTTTGGGAGGGGGGGTCTAAATTCGACTAATGTCGTGTCTGTCTTAGAAAAATGATGTCAGAGAGAAAATTGTGCAGAAAAATTGTGCATCTAACCAAGGACGCCCGGGCATCTAATTCATATCTACATGGATGCCATTTTGAAAATTGTGTTACTTAGATAACACGGGACATGGCAGAGCAATAACTAACGTGCACGCTTTTATGAATGACTGACGTCCGGTAAAATGCATTTATTTGCATGTTTTGCATTTCTCTGGACAGATGAGTCAGACACTCTAACTAACGCGCCTGTAACTAAATATCTCGCCATTATTTGCAATCTAATCTAAAAACCTGGTACCACTTCCTGCAGAGAAAAATGCTAATTTGACATTTTTCGTGGCCTTCAGGAAGTCAGTAACATTTAAAACATGTTTCGTCACCGTATTTTTTTGTGCGAATTAGAATAATAATATAAGTGGAATCTCAAATAGCATCTCTGGCTAGGTGTTAAGGCCCTCTGGTAGATGCAGATTTATTTGCATTTTTTGGTAAGGGGTCTGACTGTGCCACTTGTTGCCATGCCCCATTTAAAAAAAACTGCCCTAATCCCAGGCTGCGACAAACAATCCCCACAACATGATGCTGCCACCATCGTGCTTTTTGTTAGGGATGGTGTTTTTTTTGGTTAGTGCCGAACATAATGCTTTATGTCCAGTTTCACAAAAAATTGTACTCAAGTTTTGTAAGACTATGAAACTTGTTTCCACGTGGCCACAGTATCGTCAGAGTATTTTAGTTTTTTTGTTGCCATAATTCAAACAGGATCAACGGTGGACATTCTTGGCCAATGACTTCCTTTCTTTAAGGCATTTAGTGCTATACCAAAAACAGCCGGTGTACATCCACAATACCCACAATTTTTCTCCTCTCCCCTACAGTTTTTCTCCAAGACAACAGAGCGCTTTGTCCACAGTGTCGACTCTTTCCTGGACACCATTTGGAAGGTATGGACGGATCTGTTGGATGTTATGGGCATAGATGGTAAGTGTCATGTCAACCTACAGGCACGTTTCATGCCAGGATTACAAGTCTTCTCTTGGACGTGTGTTCTGCCCGTTGACTGGGTTTGACCACGTGGGCAGTTCCACAGCCATTTCGTTGACCAGACCTCATTCTCTTTCTCTCCCCAGCCTCCAACCTCAGCCACTACTTCAGCCCGACATCTTTAACCAACTCCCCGGCCAGGGCCCTGCTTCTGGTGGCGGCCATGCTGGTGGCCTACTGGTTCCTTTCCGTGTTCCTGGGGGGGTTCTTCTACCTGCTGCACATTGTGTTCGGCCGTTTCTTCTGGCTGGCCCGGGTCACCCTGTTCGCCCTCTCCTGCCTGTACATCCTGCAGAAGTTCGAGGGCGACCCGGAGAGGGCGGTGCTGCCCCTGTGTTTCGTGATGGCCGTGTACTTCATGACGGGCCCGGTCGGCGCCTACTGGCGTAAGGGTGGCAGCTCCGCCTCCCTGGAGGAGAAGATCGACCACCTGGACACCCAGGTGCGCCTGCTGAACATCCGGCTGAGCAGGGTCATCGACAGCCTGGAGCGTTCGGCGGCGGAGAAGTAGGGCCGTCCCATCCGGCACCCCCACCTGACATGGGCAACGCCTGGAGGGCCAGGGGGCGTGGTAGGGGTACAGAGGTCATTTGAAAAGGAAGATTTTTAGCAGATCGTGGCTTTGTGTTTCAAGAGAGAGCTTATTGTGTGTTTTTCTGTTCTGTCGAGGGGATGATATTTGTTACACGCCGAATTCCCAACTTAATTGCTGTTTGGAGAAACAAGGAGGATGTTTTTTATGCTTTTTCTTAGGGGTATTGAGGATGTCAAAGCAGGGGGGTCAGAAACAACAAGTGTCTATATGGCGTTTGGCTCACTAGTTGGTAGGTTAATTGCAAGATGTATTTATTCCATTGATGTATAATCTAAATTATTTCCCCATTCCATTGTAGCAGTAGGTAATTCCTAAAGGATTTCAGGACCTTATTTTCTATATAATTGTGCGTCAGTGTGTGTGTGTGTGTGTGTGTGTGTGTGTGTGTGTGTGTGTGTGTAACACACAAATCAATGGAAGAGCAGTCAACAGACTTGAGAAACCTGGACAGGCACAACAATCTCAGGGAGAAACAATAAAAACAGTATATGAATATCAAGAACATGATGTGTATATATTCCCCACATCAGACTCAGTCCATGGACAGTCTGGTGTCTAAAGGCCATCCATGGAATGAGTTTCACACCTCGTTAGATGTAATTATGTTTGTGGCAAATTGATTTTTGAATCATGGAAGACTGATGGCTGGCGCTGCCTTGATATTAGGTCTATTGTCTACATCGAAATGGGGGTTCATGGCAGGAAGGTCGTATGTCATTGAAATGGGGGTCGTCAATAAGCGCGGCGCTCTTTGAACATCCACTTCTTTCTGCCCTTGTGTTTGGGACTCTCAGATTCAGCTCTTCGGGTATTCTGTGTACCGTGGCTATATCGTCGTTATTGTAAATGTTCATTTTCTTTGGTCACAATCCTTGCCTTGGCACAATTATTTCACATTAAATGAAATTGTATAGGGCTTTTGTTTAAACGTTGATGTGTATTTTTGATTATTTTTCAATGTGTGTTTAATGCATGCATTTTATTTGTTAACGAGGTGGGTAAAGACAGGCGTTTGTTGCCAAACCAGCTGTGTCTCAGATGCAAACTTGCATTTTCAGAAGCACGTTTGCCTGAAGCAAAGGCTTATTGTGCGTGACCAAATCAGACGTGTTACAATTCGACGGGAAACTTCACTTTGGTGACGTTTCCGTGAGTTGCAGCTCAGATGTTGAGATAAGCGAGATCTCCCTCGTGTGGCCACACACGGTATCTACACGTGAGTCGTTCTTATTCACAATGGGGTGAAAGCACGACTCTGAATATGCCATTCTAATTAGTTCACTATGCTGGCACACGTCCATGTTGTTTCACTGAATCAACTTCTAAACTGTGACCGGACCAAACCAAATAGTATTAGAGGTCTCCGGTTCAGGGAATCAATCTGTTATTTTATCATTTGTTATGGATTTCTATTTGCCAATCATTGTTTTCAGATTACAGGCATTTGAATGTATTTTTTTTTTCTTAAGCTAGGACTTTTACATGTACACTGTGGGAAACCTAAAGTATTTACACGAGAAGCAACTAGGCTTGTTTTTTAATTGGTCATTTTTTTATGTATTGTAGACGAGGCCACACCTTCTGCCCTTTTAGCCAATCGACGTACACATGTAGGATCTTAATTTGAATATTCATGCAATGTTTGTGAAGTAAGTTGTTTAAATGTTTCCTGAAATTCATATTATTTTTTCCAGATCAAATTAAGATCCTATATTGTTCATACGTTATAGTATTAACGGCTCTCTAACAAGCGCATGTTTTGAGATGCACGCAAACCCTCCATCTTTTGCAGCAAACTGTTTTTCTCTCGAAGAGACAAATATTATTAACTTCGAAGTCCTGACTAGTTCCATATGATTCTTTCCCCTCAGTCTGTCTTCACGGTCTTTACACTGCATCAGATTAGGTCTGATCTCGGCTATCCATCACCTGGATCATTCTGGACACTTAGAACGACACCAGAATGACTCAGCCTCTCGTTGTATTTGTTTTGGGTGAGGATCTATTCAGCACTGATCCATAATGTTTCATCATGTACGGCGTACGTGTGCCAATTCTAAACGTGTTTTGTGTTTCAGCGCACTTATCTCGTTAAACTTGAGTAGGATACACTGTAGTGCTTTAGTGCATATTCCTGTTTATTTTTACGTTGTTTTTCTATTTTCATATATTCTCTACTTTTGTGATGTGGGGACCTTATTCTACCCTACTGCCTGCTGGTTAACTGTCATGTATTGAAAAGTGTATGTTGTGAAAATGAGTCTCCCATACGAGTCATTTTAAAGTGAAAATGAGGTCCTAGTTTGAATAAACAAACTATATCATCACAATGCTTGGTTTTATTATTTACGCTTTGCAGTTGTAAAAACAAATGCATGCTGTCACTTGTGCGAGTTCTTCTGGGGAACGACTGCTGAATTACTAAAATCTGAATTGTTTTTTTCAATTGAATTTTAACCACAGCAGGTTAGGTGTACCATATGCTTGTGTTCGTGAAATCTAATACAGTAGCTCACAGTTTGTGTTGCATAAAGAAAATGTAAATGCATGCTTTTACTACACTTGTCTTAAAGGGGTATTTAAAAACACTGATATCAGAACTCGCTAGAAATTGGTCAAAATTTAGGAACTAAACGCAACTAAGAATATATGAAAAGAGTTGGCTGGTCACCAAATGTACCCACCCAAATTAAAGGAGCTTGAGTAATTTTGCAAATGACAAGAGGAAAATCGTGATGCAAAATGAATCCCGCTATAGTTGATGGAGTACTTATGCAATACATTATTTGAAGTTTATGATTTGTAATAAATTTCAAACATTTTGCAGATGTAATTTTTCCCATCAACATGAACTGCTGACCAGTGGAACAAACTCCAAAGTCAATTTTGACAAACAATTCGGGAAAAGTTCAAGGGGATGAATACTTTTGATAACCATTGGATATTCCTCATATGACCATTCCAAATACTGTACCCAATGTTTTGTTTAATGAACAAAAATTTGCATTGAAAAGTACCAAACAAATGAGGAAGTTCCTGACACATCACAACATCAGCTCCAAATTCTTAGGGACGATGAACACAAACAACATGACACTCAGAAACCCTGTAGGAATCAGAGACAGCAAGGACCGGGACAACGACTGCCACACTCGGAAACCCTGTACGAATCAGAGACAGCAAGGACCGGGACAACGACAGCAGTCCCCTGGTCTTGCTTTCCAAGTCTTTGCTTTGGCTCTACCTGATTTGTAACTTTATATTTCTGCCAGTTCCACTAATAGCATTTTGGCCGGTCACAACAGCCTTTAAACCTGGTCCAAAGATATTTCCCAAAATTCGTTGAGCCAATTTTACGCAAGAGCTTTTGGTGGACAGGGCATAATGATGGGTTTACACAGATCTATATAACACAGATCTATATAACACAGACCTATAGACAATTGTATAGGTGTGAGTGGTTAGGCTTGACATCAGTGAATCACAAGTTGGACAGTTTTGCAGGCACACTTGTGTATCTACAGACAGTAATGTCATGTGACAAACTCATTTGTTAGCCACACGGTTCTATTATAGCAGAACCATGTAGGCTGGGGACTTTATTTTTGCACCCCAGATAAAAGCAGAGATTCTGTTGAGAATAATAATATATGGTACATATTTGTCTGTGTATGAAAGCCAGAGATATTCAAACCTTTTGTTTCTTAATGCAATAAATTAGTTCCTATTATTAATATTATTCCAATTTGTTTTCACCATTTGGGAAATTGTGCCTTTAACATATGTGTGACAACCTCCCATCCCCATGTCCTGTTAGAGGAAGTGATGTTGATAAGCACTTAAATCCATCCATCCACCAGTATCACAATGCAAAACTACTATATGACGCTATTGTCATACTGACATCTATTCGAAATGCGATATCCAAACTCAAATATTGACATAGTGCTTTGCGACACTTATAATCTAGATTATTGAAAGGATATGAGCGAAGCCCTGGAGTTCATTTTGCCGGCTAACCAGTTAACAACACAGGGGATCCGTTTTATGTATGATCCCAGCCGGGTTACAAGCCAGTGAAAAGTGCAGGATCCCTAAAACTGTTTCGGCCTGTGACCCAACTTTGATCAACCCTAAATGTAGTGCCCACACACGGTTAATAAGGTGATGTATTCAACTACAATCTGGCAACTAGTGTGCAAAATAAAGGTTTCATACTGCACTCGTAGAGTATGTTGATCTGGGCCATGACTATAAAATGGCGTGATGAGGTGAAAATTGGTTAGACCCTCTGATCTAGAGGCTTCTCTGCCATAAGACTGACAAAACACTACTTCCTCTCTGTACTTTGGCCTTCAAGTGCTATGCCACTCTATCCACTATCCGTTTGTTAAGGTCAAGTTACACTAAATATTTGTGAAAAACTGTCTTTTTGACTAGACTTTTGATTGGGCACACCTCTAAAGTGCTATCTTGTTCCGCGAAGTTGATCGGTGGCGGGTCTCCTCGTCCCAGGGCTGTCTCTGATCACCGGTGTGTTTTCATTGGACAGCATTGCCGCCAATCAACACGGACGTATCGCCCATTGACGTGTCTCGGCTGATGTGGAACGAGCTCGTCTTGGACCAATCATATTGCAGATAAACCGGTGGCGTGTGCGCCGAACGTTCTGACCAGATATCGCATCGAGATTGTGACACCAAATACTTTTATTTTTTTGTGCTAGTACACGCTTTAAAAAAGGTGCCTAAAATATTTAATCGACCAATTATGACCTAAACGTGCATTTATATGTGATACGTTTGAATGACTGAGGTGACAAAAAAACACTATTATTCTATAAGTCCTCCTGTTTATCTAGTCGGGAGACAGAATAATACTGTTCTCACATAAAACAACCAAACCATAAAACCGTGGCAAAACAGAGAGTCCATTGTTTTCATTAAATTAGAAACCGAGGGATATCAACAAGAACGTTAACCTCGGCTCAATTTAAATGTACTTTTGCTCAACTATGTACATTTAAACACATTGACATTAGGTCGCACTCACGCACAATCCCATAGTTTTACATTTCACAACAGTTTACCACTAAACCCGAAGTAATATGCAGTAGTTAGGTGGCACTCGTTCTTACCAGCGGAAGGATATCAGGTGGGCGGGACCATGGGTGCGTGTGCGTGCGCGTCTGAATGAATGACAGTCGGGTGCTCGTGTTGGCTGTCTCACATTCAGACGGGATCTGCGGGGTTGCTGTTCGGCTACAGTAGCTCACCGGCTGGGGTTATAATACAGATAAACACATCTAATTAACGGAGGACATAATCATTGTAATCATGTCCAAAGACGCCGAACGGACGAGCGAGAAGATAATGGACTCGAAGGTGTTGTGGTACCCGGACTCCAAGAGGAACACCCAGATGGACCGATTCAGGACACAGGTGAACCGGGACTTCGGGCTTAATCTGGGTAAGTGAGATCCGGGCGCTGGAGGACATCTGGCTAGTCACCTCCATTTGTACCAATCGAGACATGTCCCTATACTATAGGGTCTATTATTAGACACAGCTAATAAATAATAGGCGAGACGTGCCTTCTTAATCAATATGTGGTGCCGCTAACCTACATTCATTAGTAGCATTAGTACTACTAATAGTAGGGGCACTAATACGTCCTAATAGACAGACAGTAGCCATATAGTATTAGTTTCTAGTCCCAGGTTTTTGTCAAGCATTGGCATTGGCAAACAGACACAGTGCATGAGCACGCACGCACCCTCTCTATCTGATCAAATGGGACTATCTGACAGCTGTCTGATTACATGGGACTATCTGACATGCTATCTGACATGCTATCTGATAACATGGGACTATCTGACATGCTATCTGACATGCTATCTGATAACATGGGACTATCTGACATGCTATCTGACATGCTATCTGATAACATGGGACTATCTGCCATGCTATCTGACTTGCATCTGGCTACCTAATTCATTTGTGTCAAATCCTCCGTTTGTAATGACGTTCAGTACTACCATGCTAATCGGTTTCACTGAGAGAGGAAGATGATGACAAACAGGTAGTAAATAATGTGTTTTATTTCCGCCATGCGCGTCAACCGCTACCTGTCACCATAGCGTTTCATCATGCAATGTATATGCCACCATAACCTCCAGAACATACTGCCAACTCATTTAGGACCTAGTTCTGAAAACGACATCTTGCCTCGATGCCTCCTGCCATTACACGTCTAATTTTACCCAAACGTTTATGGGTTTACTTATTTGCTCCACGGTTGAAGGGTTGACCACAGAATACCTCCAGGTCACAGCAAAACCTGTCACTAGGTGTCTTGAAGCACTTTTCCATCTGCAATAGTTTTCCCCCAGTAAGGTCTGATCTCAGATTGCCTGCCTTTCTTGCTGAAGCATGCATGCATACGCCTAAATCTGCTGTTTGCTTCTCGTTGCAAATTTAACAGCTGTCCGGAAGCTTTTCCCAGTTGCGTCTGTGTCACTACGGTATCATGACAGTTATTTTGTCCCCCGATCGGGTTCCCTTTGCAGCCAACTACAACGACTTGTACCAGTGGTCTGTGGAGAGCTACCCGGAGTTCTGGGCTGAAGTGTGGCGTTTCTGTGGAGTCGTGAGCTCCAGGATGTACGAGGAGGTGTGTCCGTCCACTTTGTCCTGTTTTCTATGTACATTACGTTGCACTGCATTGCACAATGTAGGTCTACTGTGTGCTCTCTGAGTTAAACCCTTATACACATAGACTGGTCCTTCGGTTGGACACAGGGACATTTTATAATGTTTATTTTTCACTATTTTTCAGGGCATTTTGTTGTTTTTTGTTAAAGTAACAGGTGGGCAGATATAGAGTAACAGGTGGTCAACAAATTAAAAAGAACAAAGCAAAAAAAAAATACAGTGGAGTGATTAAATACTCACACCTTGATTTTAATACTATTCAATTAATGTGCCCACTCTGATAGATTCTACAGAATATGTTTCCCTAATCGCCTGCTCCCAACCTAGTTTAGAATCAGTAGCTTCATGCTTTTAGCAGTGGAATATAAATTCAGCCTCTATTTTTGAATGTGGTGCATGCTGGGAAAAACAGCTCCTTATTTGTGTACAAAGGCATTATAAATCGAATCTGCATGATCTGTTACAATCCAATTAGCAGAATATGTTAGGAACTGTTGTGCTTGGCACCCCCCGCGGAGTGCTTCGTTAAGCGGTAGGTTGAGTCATGTAGAACATCACTAATTGAATATTATTTCCTCAGGTGGTGGATGTTTCCAAGAGGATCTCAGACGTCCCAGAATGGTTCAGAGGAAGCCGCATGAACTATGCTGAAAACCTGCTGAAGCACCACGACCAGGATAAAGTGGCTCTCTATGCAGCTCGTAAGTACATCTGAGTAGATGTAGTCAAGCATTATTTTTTTGTGGTAATTCACTAAATTTTAAATATTAACCGAATATTTACGAAAGCACTGAACAGCAACCCAATTTGTCACATTTTCAGCTAGCCGTTGTGTCTATCCATAAATGTTCTATTTTTGTATTCATGTACGGTTCTACATCCGTCCGTTTGCTGGACGCTGATTGGTTGACAGGGGTGCTACGCTGCGTCACACTATGGCTCCTCTCACTGTCATTGTGTTTTGACGAGCAGTCAGCCAGGTCATTAGGCCACGATGGCGTGGTGGAATCGCGATGCAGTGCCGTAGACCACTGTGCAGATGCAGTGCCGTAGACCACTGTGCAGATGCAGTGCCGTAGACCACTGTGCAGATGCAGTGCCGTAGACCACTGTGCAGATGCAGTGCCGTAGACCACTGTGCAGATGCAGTGCCGTAGACCACTGTGCAGATGCAGTGCCGTAGACCACTGTGCAGATGCAGTGCCGTGCAGACCACTGTGCAGATGCAGTGCCGTAGACCACTGTGCAGATGCAGTGCCGTAGACCACTGTGCAGATGCAGTGCCGTAGACCACTGTGCAGATGCAGTGCAGATGCAGTGCCGTAGACCACTGTGCAGATGCAGTGCCGTAGACCACTGTGCAGATGCAGTGCCGTAGACCACTGTGCAGATGCAGTGCCGTAGACCACTGTGCAGATGCAGTGCCGTAGACCACTGTGCAGATGCAGTGCCGTAGACCACTGTGCAGATGCAGTGCCGTAGACCACTGTGCAGATGCAGTGCCGTAGACCACTGTGCAGATGCAGTGCCGTAGACCACTGTGCAGATGCAGTGCCGTAGACCACTGTGCAGATGCAGTGCCGTAGACCACTGTGCAGATGTAGTGCCGTAGACCACTGTGCAGATACATTTTAGTTTAATTTCATATCAATCAGAATATTTTTGTTTATGGGGCCACTCTCCCGGTTTGATCATATCCAAAGCACATATTTTTATTTATACTTGTAGATATTTTTAGCAGACATTTTCATGCTTTATAATGTTTTAAGAGAGAGAATAAAGTGGGAAAGATGGAGAGTGTGCTGAAATAAATCAAAAGCCGATCTATGTGACAAATGCCAAAAGTCACCTCGCTTGTCTCAGCGCCGTCGTCGTCCTACGAAACAGAACCCGGAGGACTGCTGTTTCTCTTTCTCAGAGAAGCGTCTCTAATTGACGGTATGTGTCTCCGGCTGACGTCACTGCGGATCGATTCGTCTGCGTCGTGATCTGATTAGCAACTGCGGGTTCTCGGACTTGGCCCGCTCAGTGCGTTCTCATATCGTAATGGATAGTTTCCTGTTGTCATTTAGCTCCGCCCCCATCACCACCGCCCTCCACCCCGCCACCGTAAGTTAATCAGGGGAAGAGCTTCATCGCTCAAATGGTCCTTCTGCGGACTGACTCCATCAGCCCCGAATGCCAGAACAGACTCGTGCTTTAGAAGCAGCCTGCAATAACTCTCTCACATTATGTTCTCTCACATTTCCTGTCTCTCTCTCTCTCTCTCTCTCTTCCCATGATTCCCTTTCAGGGGAGTCGAGAGAGGAGATCACCAAGGTGACATTCAGGGAGTTGAGGTGCGACGTGGCGCTGTTTGCCGCCGCCATGAGAAAGATGGGCATCAAGACGGGCGACAGAGTTGTGGGTGAGTCACTTCCCCTGGACGCTTTCACAGAGATCCACAGGGTTGGGCAGATGGACGGTAGTGCTGTTTGCCATGACGACGGAATGACAGACCAGAGGGCGACGCGACGACAGACCAGAGGGCGACGCGACGACAGACCAGAGGGCGACGCGACGACAGACCAGAGGGCGACGCGACGACAGACCAGAGGGCGACGCGACGACAGACCAGAGGGCGACGCGACGACAGACCAGAGGGCGGCGACGACAGACCAGAGGGCGAGACGACAGACCAGAGGGCGACGCGACGACAGACCAGAGGGCGACGCGACGACAGACCAGAGGGCGACGCGACGACAGACCAGAGGGCGCGAGGGCGACCAGAGGGCGACGCGACGACAGACCAGAGGGCGACGCGACGACAGACCAGAGGGCGACGCGACGACAGACCAGGGCGGGCGACAGACCAGAGGGCGACGCGACGACAGACCAGAGGGCGACGCGACGACAGACCAGAGGGCGACGCGACGACAGACCAGAGGGCGACGCGACGACAGACCAGAGGGCGACGCGACGACAGACCAGAGGGCGACGCGACGACAGACCAGAGGGCGACGCGACGACAGACCAGAGGGCGACGCGACGACAGACCAGAGGGCGACGCGACGACAGACCAGAGGGCGACGCGACGACAGACCAGAGGGCGACGCGACGACAGACCAGAGGGCGACGCGACGACAGACCAGAGGGCGGCGCGCGACGACAGACCAGAGGGCGACGCGACAGACCACAGACCAGAGGGCGACGACCAGAGGGCGCGACAGACCAGAGGGCGACGCATTAACAGACCAGAGGGCGACGCGACGACAGACCAGAGGGCGCGACGACAGACCAGAGGGCGACGCGACGACAGACCAGAGGGCGACGCATTAACAGACCAGAGGGCGACGCATTAACAGACCAGAGGGCGACGCATTAACAGACCAGAGGGCGACGCGACGACAGACCAGAGGGCGACGCGACGACAGACCAGAGGGCGACAGAATGCTAGAAACTGGCTCACTCACTGAGGGACCTGGCTCCCGTAGTCCTGTGTTTAAAATGGCATCACTGAGTATCAGTGCACTAGTTCTGACAGGGGAAGTGTTTCCCAATCCCAGGTCCCCCAGCGGGCCCTAATCAAAATGGCCCAATCACAGATGGTGTAAAATACAGAGCATGTCAATCACAAGAGGTAGAGAGCCCTACACATCCTGTTCCTCTTCTCCCCCTTTCCTTCACTTCACTTCCCTTCTTTTCTATCTCTCCCCCTTTCCTTCACTTCTCTGCTTTTCTATCTCTCCCCCTTTTCTTGACTTCTCTGCTTTTCTATCTCTCCCCCTTTTCTTGACTTCTCTGCTTTTCTATCTCTCCCCCTTTCCTTCGCTTCTCTGCTTTTCTTTATCTCCTCTCTTTACCCGTTTCTACCCCCTCCCCACCTCCCCTTTCTAGCCCCACCCTTTCTCCCACTTCTCCCGTTTTATCCTTCTCCTCTTTTCTACCCCTCCTCTCTCCTTCCCTAACTGTCATCTCTGCTTTTCTGCAACTGATCAAGGAATGCCCCAGCCTGATTTATCCCTCCCTCTGATTGGTGTACCGCTGTTTTTTTAATGTATTTTAAACCCCTCCCCTGGTTGCCATGGGGCCTGGGCTGGATGAAGGTCTGCGTTGTCATGAGGCTACTGGGGCCAGTTGTAAATGGCCTCATTCATTCCCCCACTGCCTTGTGAAGATGGAGCTCTTGGATCTGACGCAGGTAGCCTGTCGTGTTCTCCCCCACCACTAGTTCTACCCGAAGAACTGGTTCACCTGGGTTTCATACGAAGCAATAAATAATAAGTCTGTGTTGTTTTAATATGAAACACACAATCCTGTCCCAATAGACCAGGGCCCTCTAGTCTGTCCCAATAGACCAGGGCCATCTAGCCTGTCCCAATATAGACCCAGGGCCATCTAGCCTGTCCCAATAGACCCAGGGCCATCTAGTCTGTCCCAATAGACCCAGGGCCATCTAGTCTGTCCCAATAGACCCAGGGCCATCTAGTCTGTCCCAATAGACCCAGGGCCATCTAGTCTGTCCCAATAGACCCAGGGCCATCTGTCCCAGTCTAGTCTGTCCCAATAGACCCCATCTAGGGCCAGGGCCATCTAGTCTGTCCCCAATAGACCCAGGGCCATCTAGTCTGTCCCAATAGACCCAGGGCCATCTAGTCTGTCCCAATAGACCCAGGGCCATCTAGTCTGTCCCAGGGCCATCTAGTCTGTCCCAATAGACGCAGGGCCATCTAGTCTGTCCCAATAGACCAGGGCCCTCTAGTCTGTCCCAATAGACCCAGGGCCATCTAGTCTGTCCCAATAGACGCAGGGCCATCTAGTCTGTCCCAATAGACGCAGGGCCATCTAGTCTGTCCCAATAGACCAGGGCCCTCTAGTCTGTCCCAATAGACGCAGGGCCATCTAGTCTGTCCCAATAGACGCAGGGCCATCTAGTCTGTCCCAATAGACCCAGGGCCATCTAGCCTGTCCCAATAGACCCAGGGCCATCTAGTCTGTCCCAATAGACCAGGGCCATCTAGTCTGTCCCAATAGACCCAGGGCCATCTAGTCTGTCCCAGACCCAGGGCCATCTAGTCTGTCCCAATAGACCCAGGGCTATCTAGTCTGTCCCAATAGACCCAGGGCCATCTAGTCTGTCCCAATAGACCCAGGGCCATCTAGCCTGTCCCAATAGACCCAGGGCCATCTAGCCTGTCCCAATAGACCCAGGGCCATCTAGTCTGTCCCAATAGACCCAGGGCCATCTAGTCTGTCCCAATAGACCCAGGGCCATCTAGTCTGTCCCAATAGACCAGGGCCATCTAGTCTGTCCCAATAGACCCAGGGCCATCTAGCCTGTCCCAATAGACCCAGGGCCATCTAGTCTGTCCCAATAGACCCAGGGCCATCTAGTCTGTCCCAATAGACCCAGGGCCATCTAGTCTGTCCCAATAGACCCAGGGCCATCTAGTCTGTCCCAATAGACCAGGGCCATCTAGTCTGTCCCAATAGACGCAGGGCCATCTAGTCTGTCCCAATAGGCCCAGGGCCATCTAGTCTGTCCCAATAGACCCAGGGCCATCTAGCTGGTCTGTCAAGCTGGGGTACAGCACTACCACTCCTTGCCTTGAGCTCTTGGTTTTTTTACTCCTGCATTTCCACATTCCTATGTGCCTTTCAACTGCCCAACCTCTTTGGCAAAGGACCACGTATGCACACACACACACACACACACACACACACACACACACACACACACACACACACGTTCAGGATCCCCCGTTCCAGAGGGAAAGATCATGGTGCTGAGTTCCATTAGCCAAAGGACTCCTGGACTGATGCCTTCTGGGGCGATCCATTAAGGACTGGGCGGTGGGGAGGGGGGTGTTTAATGAGTTCATGGTTCACACGAGCACACACACACACACACGCACGCACACAAAGACATTACTCATGAGTGATGAATCATCATACCTCCCTTATGTGTGTTAAAGGATCGCAGTCTTGATAACATGTATTAATACAAGTCAGGTTAACAACACGCGTCGGGGATTCCACCGGCACAGAAGCCGACAAAAATTCAATTGGGCTTGACGGAACGTGGGTTGCCTAGCTACAGCTTTAGCTGTGATGTATTGCCCAGGTATAACAAATACCCGAGGTGACGGTCCGATATGTCACAGCCAATCAGCATTCAGTGTTCAAATGACCAGGTAATGTAGTTGGACAACAGATCTGTGTTGTGTGTGTGTGGCAGTTTACCACAGCCATTGGTCACAGTATATAGTGGCAATACTCCAGAACCCCCCCGCCACACTTTATGGCCGTTATAAACCAGTTACCAACTCAACCAATACATTAGTAATAAAGTGGTGTGATGTCATGGTGTAAATCAGCTTTAAGGCATTCATAATTCAACATTCGAACCACCCGGTTCATAAATAATTCCATTGGAATATATATATTGTTGTTAGTATATGTATAATGCATATTGAGCATAGGAAATTATATAATATTATAAGGAAACTTCTTCCCCCCCACACCCCACCCCACAGCAGCTCTAGATAGCCCAGGCTGGGTGTAATAACGTTAGATGTGTCTGCTTAGTTTGTTGTTCACACACACACACACACGTCACCAATTATGTGTGTCTGTGTAATGTGATACTAGGTGCGTGTGCGCACGTGATATTTGGTGCCACGTGTCCTTGTTTGATTTTATTTGATTGTGGGTGGATGGCCTATCTAGTGTTGGTGAGACGGATGGCCATTAAGCAGATGAAACCAGTCAGGTTTATGGCCTCTGTTCAAAACACCCCTCTCCATCTATCTATGAAATCGTCCCTGGAGTTGCTGACGGTGCCCAAGGTCTGTTGCCGTCATTCGCCAAACGATACTTCAGTTTTATGGTCCGCTACTAGGTGCTTGTAGGTGCCTGTGCTGTTATAAGTGAGGCTGAATTTATCTGGCAAGAGGATGGAATATATGAGTGAATATACAGTGAAGTCCAGGCATATAGACACCCTTAGTGGAATATGTGAGTGAATATAAGTCCAGGCATATAGACACCCTTAGTGGAATATGTGAGTGAATATAAGTCCAGGCATATAGACACCCTTAGTGGAATATGTGAGTGAATATAAGTCCAGGCATATAACTCAGATATGAACTACATTTAGAGGATGTGTCATTGGCTTTATAACTCAGATATGAACTACATTTAGAGGATGTGTCATTGGCTTTATAACTCAGATATGAACTACGTTTAGAGGATGTGTCATTGGCTTTATAACTCAGATATGAACTACATTTAGATGATGTGTCATTGGCTTTATAACTCAGATATGAACTACGTTTAGAGGATGTGTCATTGGCTTTATAACTCAGATATGAACTACATTTAGATGATGTGTCATTGGCTTTATAACTCAGATATGAACTACATTTAGATGATATGTCATTGGCTTTATAACTCAGATATGAACTACATTTAGATGATGTGTCATTGGCTTTATAGCTCAGATATGAACTACATTTAGAGGATGTGTCATTGGCTTTATAACTCAGATGTGAGCTACGTTTAGATGATGTGTCATTGGCTTTATAACTCAGATGTGAGCTACGTTTAGATGATGTGTCATTGGCTTTATAGCTCAGATATGAGCTACATTTAGATGATATGTCATTGGCTTTATAACTTCATAGTTACGGGCGTAAGGAGGTCATTTGTGAATTCACACACAACGTCCAACCTAGATTTGATTTCCCCATTTTTAGACCAACCCGTGCAAATTAAAGAGGTGCAGGAGAGCTCTCATGAATAATTGTGGTTATCTGACATTGACCAATGGCTCTGCTGTATTTCAGCATGTCCTTGTTGTAGCAAATGCCTGCCATTCTGGCTGTGTTCCAACTCCACACTATAAGCCTGCTTAGGGGATTACCTGATCAACAGGTTATTAGGTCAGTGCCCGGCTGCCTCTACCAGCCTAAATACCCGCTTCCCTGAATGAGGATTAGATTATCTGACACATAAACACACACTTTATTTTTTGTAATGTTGTACGATAGGAAGGACATGGTCGATGTGTGGGGGAACGTTTCCCCAATATTCAGGTTAGGGTTAGACTGGGGTTATGGTTTGGGTTAGACTGGGGTTATGGTTTGGACCTGGTTAGGGTTAGACTGGGGTTAGATTAAGATCTTGTTTAGGTTTATATTTTGTAAATTGGGATTATGTTTAGACGTGTGTTCGGCGGGTTAGATTTGGGTTTGGTTGGGGTTTGGTTCTAACCTGAGGCAGCCAGTGTAGTTTAAAGGCCATAAATCTCAACTGGGGCTGCCTTCTAAATAGTCCCCTATTCCCTTCATATAAGCCCTGCTTCGGACCCTAGCCCCATGTGTCCTCATATAATCTAGAGCACTATAGGAGGAGCTGAGCCCTGTTTGTGGTCCTGCATGCTCACCTTGACATTTGCCACAGTTGGGTTACATTTTTCGATGGGTTTTCTTTGCTGTGGACTTAAGACTAACCGTTCTTAAGAGGAGATGTCCCATGGTGCAATGCATTTCACTCTGTGTGCTTATTCTCCACCTCTTTACTCTTGTGACCCTCTGAGTCACAAGTAACTAATAAAGACCTCTGACAAAGATCGTGTTTTTAACACCAACTATGCGTCATGGTATCTATATTGATTAGTTAATGGACCTCAACAAATGACCCTTGCTCTCCTTCCTTCTCTCTCATTCACTCTCTGTGTACTTTATCTTGCTCTCTCTGTCTCTGTCTCTCTCTCTGTCTGTCTCTCTGTCTGCCGGTCTCTCGCTCTCTGTCTGTCTGTCTCTCTGTCTCTGTCTGTCTGTCTGTCTCTCTCTCTGTCTCTGTCTGTCTCTCTCTGTCTCTCTGTCTGCCGGTCTCTCTCTCTATCTATCTATCTCTCTCTCTCTCTCTCTCTCTCTCTCTCTCTCTGTCTCTCTGTCTCTCTGTCTCTCTCTCTCTCTCTCTGTCTCTCTCTCTGTCTCTCTCTCTCTGCCTGTCTCTCTGTCTCTCTGTCTCTCTCTCTCTCTCTCTCTGTCTCTCTCTCTCTGTCTCTCTCTCTCTCTCTCTCTCTCTGTCTCTCTCTGTCTGCCTGTCTCTCTCTCTCTGTCTCTCTCTCTGTCTCTCTCTCTGTCTCTCTCTCTCTCTCTCTGTCTCTCTCTCTGTCTCTCTCTCTGTCTCTCTGTCTCTCTCTCTGTCTCTCTCTCTGTCTCTCTCTCTGTCTCTCTCTCTGTCTCTCTCTCTCTCTCTCTCTCTCTCTCTCTCTGTCTCTCAGGCTATCTTCCCAATGGGATCCATGCAGTGGAGGCCATGTTAGCAGCAGCCAGCATCGGAGCCATCTGGTCGTCCACCTCTGTGGACTTTGGAGTGAATGTAAGGATGACCTCCCCTCTGTCCCAAATGGCACCCTATCCACTGTTGAAGTGCACTCACTTTGACCGGAACCAACCTCCCTATTTCCTATATAGTTCACCTGGAGTATGATTTATATTACGTTTGTAAAATCCATTTGTTTTGACTGGTAGTCTGGCATTGTGAAGAGTCACGACAGGTCTTTAATAAACAGGAGGCCACAGCAGGTGATTAATACGTCCGAATCACATCTGGTTGTCATCTGGTTTATCTCAATACTCTGACTGATTTAGTAAACCAGGTGACTGCAGTTAAACTAGCACGTAGGAACACTTCTGGTTGTTGTCTGGTTTATCTCATTACTCTGACTGATTTAGTAAACCAGGTGACCACAGTCTATATCCGTCCAACCGGTGTACATTGTAGAAAGATGGTCAGATCATTGGCAGATATCTATGTTGTAAAAACTTGTAAACTCACACTGGCGTCATGTTCGTTTTAGTAATTAATTAATTTACTCCAGCGGAAGTACTGAAGGCAGTAAAATCTACTGAGATTCTACTGCCCCCTTGTGGTGGAAGACAGTGTTAACATTGAATGCATGTTGTCAGATCTGCTTTATGATCCTGGAAAGGGAAATGTGTGTTAGTAAAGGACTTATTTTTAAAAATTACACTTGTTTCAGAGGAGTAATGTCTAATTTCCTTTCTAGTGGAACCATAAAGTTCAGTGCCCACTAGGAGAATATACAATTTTCATCTTGGTAGTTATATTTGCAGACACATTAAAACTTGGAGTTAATTTTCGATGTAGACATTTAACATTAGATTTATAGTTCGTGTTTGGTTATTGAGCTATGGAATACAATTTGAGTTGGGTTTAGTGGATTGGGTGAGAGGGGGAGTAAGTAATCAGGAATAAAGTGTGTTTCTATTATCCGTTGTGTGAGAGTTGTTTTTCCCTTATCTCATTCTCTCCCCCTCTCTTCTCCCTCACCCCCCCCCCATATCTTCCTCCCCCCATTTTCTCTCTCTTAGGGGGTGTTAGACAGGTTCTCTCAGATCCAGCCCAAATTGATCTTCTCTGTAGCGGCGGTGGTCTACAACGGCAAACAGCACGACCATATGGAGAAACTACACAGTGTTGTCAAAGGTGTGCGTGTGCGTGTGCGTGTGCGTGTGCGTGTGTGCGTGTGTGTGTGTGCGTGTGTGTGTCTGGCTGGCTGATAGCAGAGTGTGTGTGTGTGTGTGCACATACTGGTACATGGGTTGTGTGTGTGTGTGGCTGATATCCGTGTGTGTGTGTGTGGCTAATATCCAGGTGTGTGTAACATTTGAACATGTTGTGTTGCTAGGACTTCCTGATCTACAGAAGGTGGTAGTTATTCCATATGTACGTAGCAGGCAGGACACTGACCTCTCCACTCTTCCGAATAGGTAGGTATTCCTGACTGGGTGTTAAATATATTCCTTTTTTTCTGAATGTAACCTATCGTATCGTGGAATTATTTATTCATGCAACCGGGGTATTTTGAATGGAGGGAGAAGGCCACTTGTTTATAGTTTAACACAGATAGCGTATTGAGCATTACAGCCTAGCATTACAGCCTCCAACACAACATGCCTGCTAGCTACCTTTTATAGCCACAAACAGGAAGTAGAGGTAACAGCGGCACCCCCTGCTGGCTGGTCAATGTAAGCACGACACATTCCTGAGATAAAAAGGGAGCTGTCTGTTGTCCTCTGCAACGTGTGTCAGGTGTGCCGTTTGTGGTACTGAACTCTCGCTCTCCCCCCTCTCCTTCCCTCCCTCCCTCCCTCCCTCCCTGTCTCTTCCCCACCCTCTCTCCTCACCTCCCTATCCCCCCTCCGCAGTGTGTTTTTGGAGGACTTTCTGGCCACAGGGATGGAGGGTGAACAAGCCCCCCAGCTGGAGTTTGAGCAGCTGCCCTTCTCTCATCCTCTGTTCATCATGTACTCCTCTGGGACCACCGGCGCCCCCAAGTGTATGGTCCATTCTGCTGGGGTGAGACACACACACACACACACACACACACACAGAAGGAAGGCATGCGTGGCCAAACACATGCTGTCTGCAAGGCCTCATCTGCATTCTGGGCTGTCCACTGCATCCCACATCAAATCCGTATTGTAGAGAATCAAATCCATATCGTAGAGAATAAAATCTATATCGTAGAGAATAAAATCTATATCGTAGAGAATCAAATCTATATCGTAGAGAATCAAATCTATATTGTCGAGAATCAAATCTATATTGTCGAGAATCAAATCTATATTGTCGAGAATCAAATCTATATTGTAGAGAATCAAATCTATATTGTAGAGAATCAAATCTATATTGTAGAGAATCAAATACATATTGTAGAGAATCAAATACATATTGTAGAGAATCAAATAAAATATATAAAATAAATAAATATAGATATATTTTTTTGAAATATTGATATTTCTTTCCTTAATAGAATATATATATATATATATATATATATAACGATGTGGGACTTTTAAACAATCAAGTCCCAGACTGCATCGTTAACAACTGTAATTACATCGTGTGTTGAAGTTCCTGGCAATTCCCTGCGCTAAATTATAGCAACCAATTCCATTTAGGCGGCAGATCTGTAACATAAAACACACGGTTGCCTATTTATTACTTTTGACCGGCAGCTTCTGTCGTCTCCAAGTGACAACTCTTCTCCACCAGGTGGCGGCAAAAGCCCACCAGTCACAGTGAGTCGTTTTGAGTGTTTGTGTTTCCTCCAGTCTCCCACCAGTAAAGTAGTTTACTGTAGATGACACCGTATTAAAATGCCAACCGGAGTATGGGAGTGTTCTCCCTGTTTTCCATAAAAGATAGAGTTTGACGGATGGAACCGATCCACTGGATACAAAAACATCCGCAAGTATCAAAAGTGGCTTTATATTTTGAAGTTGCATCTTTGCAAGCATTGAGAGTTTTTCTAAAAGTGGTGAAAAATGGAACGGGTAGTTTTTTTGGTGGAATGGTACTGGGCTGCACTGGGCTACTTGGATCACCCCAGATTACACCCCAAGCCCCACCCTGGATTACACCCTGGATTACACCCTGGATTACACCCCGGATTACACCCCAGATTACACCCCAAGCCACACCCTGGATTACACCCTGGATTACACCCTGGATTACACCCCGGATTACACCCCAGATTACAGGCTATTATGTTGTTCAGCGTGTCAAGTTATTTTATTTTTTTCTTGTAGTCAGACAAGCTGATATTTGGCCTTCTGTTTCTGCAGTACAACAGTTGAACTAAGCCCGTTCAGTAACAGAACAGAACATGACATTTTATTGTGATTGCTATTTTTTTTAATGGTCATTTGTTCGCCTCACACACTCATTTCTTTAATATATTTTTTTCTTTTTATACTTTTTCTTTGGTGTTTTTCTCTCATGGCTGTCTGTCAGATTCAGACTTTAATAAGCTTTAATGACAAGTCCAAAGCTAAGTGAGGTTGTGTCTGTGAGTGTCTCTCTGTCTTTTTTATTTTGTCTGCATTTTCTGTCTCTGTCTCTCTCTTTCTCAATCTCTCTTTCTCTCTCGCTGTCTCTTTCCTTTTTGCGGATAATTAGATGCTTATGCGTTTATGAAAAAACTGCGTTAGACACTGAGGGTGCCAGGCATCGCCCGCCAGCACTGGCAATTAAAGTGACGCGTGAGGCACCTCGTTAGACTGTGTTAGGAACGCTGTCACATCCAAACACTGGTGCCTGCCACAGAAGAAAGGGATGAGGCCGTGGCTGGTGCCTGCCACAGAAGAAAGGGATGAGGCCGTGGCTGGTGTCTGCTACAGAAGAAAGGGATGAGGCCGTGGCTGGTGCCTGCTACAGAAGAAAGGGATGAGGCCTGGCTGGTGCCTGCTACAGAAGAAAGGGATGAGGCCGTGGCTGGTGTCTGCTACAGAAGAAAGGGATGAGGCCGTGGCTGGTGCCTGCTACAGAAGAAAGGGATGAGGCCTGGCTGGTGCCTGCTACAGAAGAAAGGGATGAGGCCGTGGCTGGTGTCTGCTACAGAAGAAAGGGATGAGGCCGTGGCTGGTGCCTGCCACAGAAGAAAGGGATGAGGCCGTACTAGTACCCCTAACCAGTACTTTTCCAGGTTAAAGGACGCTACTGTGAACCCCGGGTCTGACTTGGTGTCACTTGTTTTCTGATGTTCTTCAGTGGTCACACTCACACTCCTGCTCTCTCTCTCTCTCTCTCTCTCTCTCTTTCTCCATCTCACCCTGTCACCGTCTCATCCATCATTCATTCATCTTGTTAATATCACTCCCTCTCTTTCTCTCTCTCTCTCTCTCTCCATTTTGCCATTTCCCTTCGCTATAGGGGACGCTTATCCAGCATCTGAAGGAGCACATTCTCCATGGCAACATGACAAGCAGTGACGTCATCATCTACTACACCACGGTGAGAACGCGGAGGCCAATTATCCGGTCAGATCGAGGTGGTGACAAAATGTCCTCGCTCGATATGATCACGACTCGATGAAAAACAGTGACTAGAGTGTTTTAGTTATTTGAATTACAAACACACACGATTTGTTGGTTTAATGAGTCTTACTCATCAAGTGAAGCGGTTGAAACCCGGTCTTTTTCCTAACAAGCTTTTAGTGAGCTGGAGAAGGTCAGGGCTGATGAAAATGACAACGTTGTGTAATTGACATCCACGCACCCTGGTAACGACTGAGGTACCGGAGAAATCACAGGGATATTACTAGCAACACGTTCCATGTTTTCCCCTTTAACCTTTAACACACACACACACACCTTCTATTGGGCACTGTTTGTGTAAATAACAAGCCTAAGATGGGTGGCAGTGGGACTCTAGAATGGCTGTGTCAGGCTGTGTCAGGCTGTGTCAGGCTGTGTCAGGCTGTGTCAGGGAAAAGGGTGTTGGAGACTCTGTGCCGATTTGCTATTTGCCCCTGGACAAATGTTTGCTTGCATTTTCCCGCTTGAGAAAATCTGCACCTGAAAAGATTTGTCATGGCTGTTGGCCAGTGAATGTGTTCTCCTCCGTGTTAACACTGTCGAGTAGCTCCTGGTCAAGCCAACAGTGTGTTTAGAGCAAAACAGCCTGGCGAGATACGACGTTTGAGATGTCGCAGTTTTTCATTCTGCTGGGGCCTCTCGGAAGATGAGCCACCAAAAACCTACTGAATAAAAGCCTGGGTGTTTCTCTCGTTTCCTCCAGACGGGCTGGATGATGTGGAACTGGCTGGTGACATCGCTGGCCGTAGGAGCGTCCGTGGTGCTTTACGACGGGTCGCCACTCATGCCCACGCCCAACGTCCTCTGGGACCTCGTGGACCAACTGGGGTGAGTTTAGCGGCGCTCCAGGCGGGGCGGGATGCGATCACAGTGGGGGGGAGGCGGTGGGGGGGATGTTGGGGGGCGGTAGAAATCCCCACTCCCTCTCTCTCAGAGCCCGCTGGGCTGTGCCGAATCTGGATCTGTGTTTGGTGTTTCAGGTTTACAGGCCTGGGATCAGCTTCTCCCAAGACTTAGTCCGAACACTTGTTGTCTAGTAATTGCAGTTCCTAGACTGTTTAAGGAGGTGTGTTGGTTAAGAGATGATTCTAGCTGGCTACGCTAGCACATTGTTCAGTCTATATTGATTCATCCAGGGAATCATCCCTGTCTGGTAGCTGATTGTATGGCTGAGACACTTCCTGCAGAACCCGTAAACACGTGTCTTTATGGGGGTGTACACCTGTGTGTGTGTGTGTCTGGTGTGTGTGTGTGTGTGTGTGTGTGTGTTTGGTGTGTGTGTTTGGGTCTATTTGTGTGCTCATCAACTGTATCCCATAATGCTTTGCCTTGGCTGGGATGAAACGGAGTCTTTATTCTTGTGTTTTCTCATTGTTTTCTCTCAGAGGGAATATAGAAGATATTGTTCTATAAAGATGTTGTTGTATAGGGGAGGCAGACGTTCTCCAGGACGATCTGGGTCTGTGCGAACAAACACACTCATGTATGCGCAACCTGCCTCAAACTAATATTAGTGTTTGCCGGTCTCATGGATAGAACAGCACAAATATGAATTCAGGCCAGATGAGGAAGAGGCTGTAACCTCCGTTACTGTACTCTGTGGGAATCCCACCCAAAACCCTCTGGAACTGCCCTGAAGGTGCATGCTGCCAAAGAACATCTGCTGGTTGTATTGGTCCTGCTGGTTGTATTGGTCTTGCTGGTCTTGCTGGTTCTTCTGGTATTCGTCTCCAGAGGCCCTGAGAGCAGGATGACAGCCAGGTGGAGCTCAAACCACATACCAGACAAAAGTCTGCTTATTGATGTCCAGGAAATACTACAGAAAGACACATCAGTGTCCTAAATGAATCCCATAAACCACTCGTATCCACCCAGCAGCAGCCGCAGAATGGTGGAATAGGATGGTCAAATGGGATCGATACGCGTGATGGTTATTTCAGGTGGACCTCGAGAGCGTGGGGCTGGTGGTGGGGTGGTGGTGGGGTGGTGGTGGGTTGGGTGGTGGTGGGTTGGTGTGGTCGGGTGGTGGTCGGGTGGTGGTCGGGTGGGGTGGGGCTAATCAACAACGGAGGACAGTTAACGTGCCGCTGTCTGACCGTTCATTTACTTCGCTGAAGCAGGAAGTCTTGTGATTCACACTGTGAACACACACACACACACAGACACACACACACAGACACACACACACCGCCAGAGAGGGCTTGTTGGTTTGTTGGACACAGCATCCCATTGGAATTACTGTACGGTTCTGGAAACCCATGCAGAACGGTAGAGCATTAGATGTTCGCTGGGGAAATTACATCTACATGACACATTTAATATATTTAATATAAAATACATTTCATATTACATATTATTGTGGTTTTTACAGACTTGTATACACATGTTTTGATGTTTTTATTCCAAATAGGTCTTTACCAAACAAACATCCCATTGTTCCATTTCGTTTAAATTTTAGAATTGTATTTATTTATTTATTTGTGATAGGGAGTTGTGATACTGGAGCTCCAGTCTGTAAGAATGAATTCATATTTACGTGTCAGGGAATAACCAATGTTAACGGCTTAATGCCAGTCCTAATTAGTTGTATTGTGTGTCCTGGCATCTTGGAACGTTGCTCCGCAGTGTCTTCAATGCACGATGAGTGTGGGAAATGTTCTCTGCAAATGGGAATATATCATGACTTAGTGTACAGGTGGTTGTTTAGTGACGCAACTAGCGCCATCTAAAGGTTAGGGGTGAAAGGTCCAAAGTCCAAACAGAGAAGAAGCCCATCGCCCAGTTAATCTAGTCACCTGACCAGCGCATCATCAATGGTACCCTATCCCTTGAGAAGTGCACTAGCTCCCCTATGGGCGCAGGTGTAATAGGGTGCTGGTTTATATCCTTGGGCATTGGCGTGAGGGGGCGGGCTGAGCGGTGTGAACAGGACGGGGGTGTGAAACCGTTTAACTTCTGCGCCGACGCTGCTTTATTGCTTGGTCTTGACCTGGTGACCCCTGAACTTGTTGCGTGACCCTGTTTGGGTCATCGACCGGCCGGCTCGATGGGTGAATCGCACTCGCAAATCAACTGTACGCTTATCGACCGGTCGCCGGGACTTCTGCAAAACCACGTGGACAGAACGAGGATCCGGCAGATTTTACTGTCTCATCCGTCTCCGTGGAAACCGCGTGGTTGTGCTTTTGTACAGAACGCTTGACCCGAGTTGTCTTTGTCGATTGATCGCCGTGGAAACGTTTCACGCCATCTCAAGTGGGTTATGGTTCAGGAGTGGGTTTACCATGTCACACTTCAGTATATATTACCAATCCCATAAACACGGACCTACACCGACCTGGTGAGTCACGGCACACTGAACCATGTGGTTCACAGGAAGTGCTGCTACTAAATATGCGACCATTATTACCACTAATATTTTCACCAATGTGGATAAGAGATGTTTGTATGTGGCGCGTAGCTATCGTGATCAAAACTTGGTTTCACCAAAACACCAAAAGGCAGGGGCAACATTTTTGAAATTGTACAATTTCAACTAAGTTTGGGGAACGCCTGGGAATTGGGGATGCTCGGTCAGCAGGGGTTTCCCGGGCTCATCTGGGCTTAGTAACTACACTGACATGGAGCCTGATGTCGGGTGAGTGAGTTTGCTGTTCACAGACTTTAACCCAGATGACATTATGCATAATAATATGTTTGGGGTTCTGGAATGAATCTCATATTTTCGGAACTCTATCCACCGGGCGGTGTTACCAGGTGGTTGCCAAAGCCCCGTCGTGGTGTTTCAGACCATGCCTGGATAGGACGTTTCCCGTCCTCCGGTTTTAGATTTTCATGTCCGTCTCGTTTTTCTTTCAGCATCACTATATTCGGGACCGGGGCAAAATGGCTGGCGGTTCTGGAGGAGAAGGATCTGAAGCCCGGTGAGTAACCACATTTGGACCGGTAAAACAGGTATGACAGTATTAAAGGCCTGAGATGATAATGAAAGAACACAGTTGCTTTGGATGAACTGCTGCTGAATGGCCTGTAGCAAAACAGCGGCATCATGGGAAGTTTGTTTAACTGACGTTCAGCTCCACCCCCTCTCTCAAGAGCATCCGTCCATTTATGTAATACTGCCCTCCCAGGAGTCAGGGGAGCGAGTTCAAGAGGCACGAGGATGTATTGTGGAAGTGATTAACTAAACGAGTGGAGAGAGAGAGAGCCATCTCATCTTCCTGCTGTCATCTTCCTCCTGTCATCGTCCTCCTCTCGGTTTAAACGGGCTGATGAGCTTTAATAGCGTAGATGTATTCTGCAGGAGACTCCCGGGACTCGACTGGTCCCAACCCACCGTTCTAATCACTAACCCATCTTTATTCATGTGCGAGTGTGTGTGTGCGTGCGAGTGTGTGTGTGCGAGTGTGTATGTGTGCGTGCGAGTGTGTATGTGTGCGTGCGAGTGCGTGCGAGTGTGTGTGTGCGTGCGAGTGTGTGTGTGCGTGCGAGTGTGTGTGTGCGTGCGTGCGAGTGTGTGTGTGCGTGCGTGCGAGTGTGTGTGTGTGCGAGTGTGTGTGTGTGCGTGTGAGTGTGTGTGTGTGCGTGCACACGACACACAGCACTTGGCCTTTTGCCATATGCTCATGATGAGAGGGGTTTGATATACACTTACCAAGTCCAGCAGGTCTGTTGTGTCTGTTGTCCAGCAGTTCCACACCACAGGTGCTGGTGTCTGTTGTGTCTGTAGTCCAGCAGGTCTACACCCCAGGTGGTGGTGTCTGTTGTGTCTGTAGTCCAGCAGGTCTACACCCCAGGTGGTGGTGTCTGTTGTGTCTGTAGTCCAGCAGGTCGACACCCCAGGTGGTGGTGTCTGTTGTGTCTGTAGTCCAGCAGGTCTACACCCCAGGTGGTGGTGTCTGTTGTGTCTGTAGTCCAGCAGGTCCACACCCCAGGTGGTGGTGTCTGTTGTGTCTGTAGTCCAGCAGGTCTACACCCCAGGTGGTGGTGTCTGTTGTGTCTGTAGTCCAGCAGGTCTACACCCCAGGTGGTGGTGTCTGTTGTGTCTGTAGTCCAGCAGGTCGACACCCCAGGTGGTGGTGTCTGTTGTGTCTGTAGTCCAGCAGGTCTACACCCCAGGTGGTGGTGTCTGTTGTGTCTGTAGTCCAGCAGGTCCACACCCCAGGTGGTGGTGTCTGTTGTGTCTGTAGTCCAGCAGGTCCACACCCCAGGTGCTGTATTGTTGTGTGTTAGGCCTCCACTCATCCTGTCGTCTGACCCCTGTCTCTCTCCAGTCAACACCCACACACTACAGACCATGCACACCATCCTGTCCACCGGCTCGCCCCTGAAACCCCAGAGTTATGACTACGTCTACAGCTGCATCAAGAACAACGTCCTGTTGGGATCCATCTCAGGTAAATAAATAACCAAAGCTTTTTTTCACTTTTGACGCTCTCCTTTTTTTCCGGTTTTGTTGCCCCCCCACCCCACTCGACCCCCAAATATTTAATTGGTAGTTTGAGGGCCAACGTGAATTCTGCCTGACATCTCTTACAGCTTCAACCCACACAGCCAGTAGCTAGGTGGTTGATTCGTCTCCTGCTAGTTATCGCCTGTCAGCAGTGGGACTCGGGTTAACTCCTGTCCTCCTTGTCACTTAGCTAGAATTACTCCGATCGTTCCTCCTGTAATTACTCCACATTTTATTTCAAGTGTGTGTACCGAAGGTGGGTTGTAGGTGAGGAGATATGTTGCTTATCAATATCTGAGATTGCATCTCCTGCCGATTTCGGTGCCTGTGCGTTCCTCACGATTTAGCCGCGCTCTCATTGGATGTGGGACGCCTCGGCAACAACGGCAGATGTGTGTCTGAGGTCAGGTGAAGTCCACCACTCAGTCATTCACCCCTGAAGGATTGGACACCCCGCGATGTCCCCGTGTGTGTGTGTTGGCACGCCGGGTCTCCTCTGGGCGACAGCACTCGTAATTTAGCGGTAACACTTGTCGCTGCTGTCACGGAAACACGCAGTGTGCTTCTGAAGGTTGAAACTACTAGCCGGTTCTGTTTACGGAAAGATACAGTGCTTGTCAGGACAGCAGAGAACCAGGCAGGGCTGTGTGATCAAACCGCTGGTTGTGTGTGTGTGTTCCCACTGGAGTAGCAGATAGCCACGCTAGTTGACTGCCATCGTCAAACCTTTTTATAGTGTCAGAGATGGAAAATGACCTGTTCCTGTGTCTTGAGTGTGTGTGTGTTCCAAATGCCCCCCTATTTGAAGTATGCTACTTTGGACCAAGGCTGATAGAGCTACGTGGGGTATTAAGTGCACTATGGAGACTGTAAGATGCTGTTTGGGATAGAGCATCTCCTCTAAACAGGAAGTTGACCGTCTACAGTCCTCTGTTTGGGATGGAGCATCTCCTCTAAACAGGAAGTTGACCGTCTACAGTCCTCTGTTTGGGATAGAGCATCTCCTCTAAACAGGAAGTTGACCGTCTACAGTCCTCCACCTCGGGTTCATTGACCGTTGGTACCGCTTATGTCACCTCAACGCCTTCGGACCCCATGTTCCTTTCATCCAAATGCCCCTCATTCAGGCAGGGTGATCCACCTGAGCATGTGTACACAGGGTTCACCTCCTCCTGCTCTCCAGTTCTCCTGCCAGACAGACTCCTGGACAGTGAGCCCCCCCCCCCAACAGGAGGCCCCACTCCAATATCCCTCCCTCTGACTGCCATCTGCTCCTCGCTCCCCTCCTTGGAGGCGTCTTGGATTTCTCATCTCATCTGTCTCTGCGCCTCCTGTTCCTTGTCTTTATCTCTGTCTCTGCGCCTCCTGTTCCTTGTCTTTATCTCTGTCTCTGCGCCTCCTGTTCCTTGTCTTTATCTCTGTCTCTGCGCCTCCTGTTCCTTGTCTTTATCTCTGTCTCTGCGCCTCCTGTTCCTTGTCTTTATCTCTGTCTCTCTGCCTCCTGTTCCTTGTCTTTATCTCTGTCTCTGCGCCTCCTGTTCCTTGTCTTTATCTCTGTCTCTGCGCCTCCTGTTCCTTGTCAGTCTTTTGTTCGGTTCTAGCTGTATTTTTATTTCGGTCCCCATTTACTTTCCAAATCGTCTCGGCTGTTATTTGCTTGGCCTCATTTGTGTTTTCTGTTGTGTTTATGAGTGTGTGTGTGTGTGTGCGTGTGTGCGTGTTACCTCGCTGTGTGCCAGTCATCTCTGTGAGGAGTTTATTTTTGGAAACAAACACGCTCCTCTACAACTTTAAAGAGCACAAGAGGATCTTATTTCCTCTCCTCAGTGAAAATGTAAATATTAATTTGAGTGAGAGGCACCTCATGAAGCTGTCAGGGAAGTCAAAAGAACTACATCTATAGTGGAGAAAACACAGCAATACTGGCTGACTGCCTGGATGACCCTGACTGCCTGGATGACCCTGACTGCCTGGATGACCCTGACTGCCTGGATGACCCTGACTGCCTGGATGACCCTGACTGCCTGGATGACCCTGACTGCCTGGATGACCCTGACTGCCTGGATGACCCTGACTGCCTGGATGACCCTGACTGCCTGGATGACCCTGTCTAACATAATTCCCAGTGAACCAGAGGAGTAACGTTGTGTTTGTGTTGTGTGTTCAGGCGGTACCGATATCGTGTCCTGCTTCATGGGTCAGAATGTGACGGTACCAGTATGCAGGGGAGAGATCCAGGGCCGGAACCTGGGTATGGCTGTGGAAGCTTGGAGCTGTGAAGGTGAGCGCTGCTGCACAGGGTTTTCCCTAATGAGATCTGCAGTGTGGAAATGTGCCGGAGATCCGACGCCTGTGGGTGTTTGTGTTCCCACAGGGAAGCCTGTGTGGGGGGAGAGTGGGGAACTGGTGTGCCTGAAGCCCATCCCCTGTCAGCCCACCCACTTCTGGAACGATGAGAATGGAAGCAAATACCACAAGGCATACTTCTCCTCTTTCCCAGGTGAGTCCCGCCCCTAATCCTCCTCTTTCCCAGGTGAGTCCCGCCCCTAATCCTCCTCTTTCCCAGGTGAGTCCCGCCCCTAATCCTCCTCTTTCCCAGGTGAGTCCCGCCCCTAATCCTCCTCTTTCCCAGGTGAGTCCCGCCCCTAATCCTCCTCTTTCCCAGGTGAGTCCCGCCCCTAATCCTCCTCTTTCCCAGCTGAGTCCCGCCCCTAATCCTCCTCTCCCAGTTGAGTCCCGCCCCTAATCCTCCTCTTTCCCAGGTGAGTCCCGCCCCTAATCCTCCTCTTTCCCAGGTGAGTCCCGCCCCTAATCCTCCTCTTTCCCAGGTGAGTCCCGCCCCTAATCCTCCTCTCCCAGTTGAGTCCTGCCCCTAATCCTCTTCTTTCCCAGGTTATTGTCATGTTTAGTTGTCTGGTTAATAACATGTGATTGTCATTTTAGTTGTCAATAACATGTTTGTCATGTTTAGTGTCTGGTTAATAACATGTGATTGTCATGTTTAGGTGTCTGGTTAATATCATGTGATTGTCATGTTTAGGTGTCTGGTTAATAACATGTGATTGTCATGTTTAGGTGTCTGGTTAATAACATGTGATTGTCATGTTTAGGTGTCTGGTTAATAACATGTGATTGTCATGTTTAGGTGTCTGGTTAATAACATGTGATTGTCATGTTTAGGTGTCTGGTTAATAACATGTGATTGTAACATGTGTTTGTCCTGTGCAGGTATCTGGGCACATGGTGATTACTGTCAGATAAACCCACAGACAGGAGGGATTGTGATGCTTGGCAGGAGGTGAGTTCCATGGCCAGACGTCAGAGATGTGCTGTGTCACAACCTTACTTGCTCCCTCCGGGGACGGGGGGACGGGGGGTGGTGGTTTAAGCCACCGGTTTGTTTGATTTATTTTGCGTTTTCATCACAGTGACGGAACTTTGAACCCAAACGGCGTGCGCTTCGGAAGCTCGGAGATCTACAACATTGGTGAGATATTTTTGAACTCTCCTGGTCAGTCATCAGCGTTGGTCCAAATGCCACTCTATTCCCTTCACAGAGCACTACTAAGACCAAATGTCCAGACGAGTCGTGCTGCCTGGTTGGTTTTAACGCATCTCTGTTCTGGTCTTTAGTGGAGGCTTTTGAGGAGGTGTCTGACAGCCTCTGCGTTCCCCAGTACAACGGGGATGGTGAAGAGCGGGTTATACTCTTCCTCAAGATGGCGCCCGAACAGATCTTCAGCTCGGAGCTGGTGCAGAAGATCCGCGGGGCCATCCGGAAGGCCCTGTCGGCACGCCACGTCCCGGCACTTCTCCTGGAGACCAAAGACATTCCGGTGAGAACGCTGTTCTTCTGTTCCATCTAACAGTTCCCCTCATTATTGCCCTGGTCAAATAACCAAATGTTCCCATTACTGTGTGTGTGTGTGTGTGTGGTCCTCCAGTACACCCTCAGTGGTAAGAAGGTGGAGGTGGCGGTGAAGCAGGTGATCGCGGGGAAGGAAGTGAGCCAGCGGGGGGCGTTCTCCAACCCGGACTCCTTGGACCTGTACAAGAACCTGCCGGAGCTTCAGAACTTCTGAGAACTTCCCCAGGACGCGTCGGGGGGGGGAGAAAGAACAGAACGACAACATTTCCCCAGAAACTCTTAAACTGTCGTGGAACTTTCCCCCTTGTGTCGCTCTTTACTGACCTCACATGGCCGTCCCATCGGCTCCGTCTGGGTTTAGGATTGGAGAATATATATTTAATCTATATAGATATGACATACTGAATTGACGTCTCCCTGATCGCCCTTTCGGGTAACGCCTTTGCTTTGACTAGTGTGACCGTACGCGGTTCCTCGTAACGGGGCGGGTGGGGTTCTTGTCATATGGTTGTAGACGCTCTCATTCTGTAAGGCTTTTACATTGTGGCTTAGCTCATTACGGTGATGCCTAAGAGGCGAGCCAGCAGGGGGCGCCGTCCTTTGGGACACAAACAAACATTGCCTTTTTCCGCTTAGGGACATAATGGAATCTGGAGTTGAAACCGTATCATTTCGACCTTTGACACTGACCACAGAAGCATAGCTCTAAATTCCAATTTCGGGGGCGTTCAAACGTGTCCAATCGCTAAATCCTCACAGCCGCGCTGAAATGTTCCCCCGTCTCCCTCGGTTTTACACCTATTCCCTCACACGAACACACACAAACAAGTAATCATGTTCATCGCCAGAGCGTCCAATTTCTTCCTTGTTTCCTTGTCGTGTTCATCGGAGCGCCTCGGTGAGCAGAAGAAAGACCCTCCTTTTAAACGAAGTCACGGTGTTGGGATGAATGACAAAGCAGACTAACCAGTCCCGTAGAGTTGCTGATTCCATGTTATTGTGGCTGGCATTACATTTTTGTTTTTCCTATGATAGAGTAGTAATTTATTCTACACTACAGCATCATAGTCATCGGCACTCAGATGCCACATGATTAGTCATTGAGTGTGTGTGTGTGTGTGTGTTTACACGGTTTTAGACGCGTGTCCAAACAGCCACTGTGCACGTCAGTCTGGCAGGACTCAACAGTCGCGGTCCTGTCCAGGATCTCCGATCGCATTTTAGCCAGACACATTCGCGTGCGTTACAATTGGTCAAATGTAATGCACCAGCCAGCGAATAGGCTACCAGCTTGTTGGCCTACCTAGTCGGATATCAACCAATCACAAGAGGTCAGAGGAAGACGCATCTCTCTAGCGAAGTCTTTATGGTCGGGAATGACAGCCATTGTGAAGGCCTCTGTGAGGTCTTTGCCTTTTACGCGAAACGCACTTTCTTTACTTTCGTTTTGCGGTGTCGTGGGCGCCCCACCGGGTTCTCCGGGTCGAATGCCGTGCGGTTCCTGTCGCGTGCGCCCCCAGAAATTGTCCCATCAGATGTGAGGGAGGTCGGATCAGACCGGTAATATAGAGGTGGGCGTTGTCCCTCTAGGGGTCAACTATGCATTGGGGTCACCTGCATTTGAGGGGTCGATTCATTCATTCTTGTTTGTTCGTGTCCTAAATGGCATCCTTGCGCGCGTCATCTGGTTGGGTTTTTAGTGCAATTGAGGACGCCTGCGGAAGATTCACATTCCTGAAACTGTTCAAGTTGTATTACTTCTGTTTTGTCTTTTTTTGTTTTTGCACTACACCATCCAGAGAAACCAATAATGCCAACTGGGACCTGGTCAGTTTATCATGTCAAGTTTGTTTAGGAGTTTTAATATTTTAAGGTATTGCCTTTAATTTAATGCTAAGTGTTTTTTGCTTTAACATAATTTTATTGCTCTTTGTGACGTGCTTACCAGTATATAAATATATGTATATGTATGGATATTTAACTTGGTTTCAGTCCGTGGACAACTTTGTATAGCCCCTCTAACCAATACATTGACCTCACATGTTCTAATACCTGTTAGTGAATAAATAGAATACCTGTCACATCTCATTAAGCTTTCAATTAATTTCGTCATCACTGCAAAATCAGATTCTCGTCAACTGTTCCCTCTTAAGAGTTATAGCGAAATGATAAGACGTGTGTTATGCTTTAAAAGTGCACCCTTGTTTGTCCAGCTACACTCCAGGCCACATATTTGTACAACTCATTACCGAAAACTACCTTTTTTATTCTACCTTGCCTTAAAGAACTGGGTCACTTAAATATCCTGCTACCAGATCACCCAAACCACAAATAGGCCAGTGTTCAGTCTGTGTGCAGGATTCCAAGACAAAAGTTGGTTTTTACCCCAAAACAAAGATGGCTGCCTCTTTAAATGATGACAAATAACCCTGTCTGGAAATGTACAACCAGCGGGGGGTCTACTTGATTCTCCAGTCCCCCTGGATGCCTTTCTGTCCCCAGTCCTTCATCAGTGTCATATCAGAAGGTGACAGAGCGCAGGGAAATGCCGCAAGTACAGAAATGGATCTCTACCCACTTGTCCCCTGTCATGATCGATGGCTGCGATGAGAAGACCTGTCAATACCCCGGCACCCAGGTGAGGGATATGTTTATAGGAAAACAACAAAACTGGCTAACACAAACTTGCCTGGCTGCAAATAATCAAAACCCATCAAAAATGGGGTATCTTTAGCACGTGTGTTTGTGCTGTGTTCACTTTGATTTAGTCTTCTAGGGATATTGTGGCTACACATTATTGATGTTGTGCAGGTTTTCCACAATGCATGCCAACTCATTTATAGAGTTTAGAAACCACGTGAAACTATGTTATTCACTGCTATTTGTTAGTCTCTACAAACCTGAGAAGCTTCAAGCAGTAGTAATTTATTCTACTTTAAATATGATCCTTATCTCTTTAGTTCTTTGGCCATAAAATATCACTGGGATATCTGAACTAAAACAGAGGAGTTGAAATTGTTTCATTTTGCTGTTATTAGGCTACATTACAGGAAGAAACTCCCTTTTACGTTTGTGGGATCAGGAATAATAATTGTGGAAAGATTGTCAGGTTTAATTTCCTTTGCGGAGACTTCTAGATCCCATATATAATCTTGCCAAAACCAGGATTACACACACGCACACACACACACACACACACACACACACACACACACACACACACACACACACACACCTCACTCAATGATGTATTCTACACCAGAAGGAATATTACAAATATATTCTAAAATTACTATTTGGCTATTTTACACTTGGAACTTAACTTTTCTCAGCCACAGTATCGTGATTTCTGTTTATTTCCAGACTAATTATCCAGTGGATTTTGAGATGGCGTGTCGTGTCACACCGCGGGACCTTATATTGTCTATTTGTGGGACCAAAACATTTAATTGACAGATTGAGAGAAAGAAAGCACCAGACCACCGCCCACAGAGCTCAAGCGAAAGAGCAAAACGTAAATCAAAGTGAAAGGTGCTGGATGAGGCACCTTGAGGAGATGACAGCTGAAGGCATAACCAGAGAAACCACCTCCAGAAATAAACACGGAGAGATTGACGAGGAATTATCCTGCCTGCATGGGCAACCTAAAATATGATACATCTGGCAGAACCTGCGATGAAACAGGATGGATGAACACGAGCATATAGTCTTACTAGAGACCATGGAGAACGCTCTTCCCATGCGAATGCAGTCATTTGTATTATAGCAGTAGGACGGGCAAACGCGCACAGACACAGATGCTCGATTTAAACGAGAGTCCCTATTGGGAGGTGAGTGGCAGAGCGCGTGCGGGTGAGCGTGCTGGTGTGGGTTACCCATTGGTAGATACGACGTGTCAAGCTTTCCCATAACCCCCCAGAAGTTCTGATATGATTGAAATGTTAAAAAGCGACCTCTCTCTTTCTCTCTCTCTCTCTCTCTCTCTCTCTCTCCCTCTCTCTCTCTGTAAATTGCCCGGGTAACATGCAATCTCTGTTCTACTCTCCTGCACAGTGGGAAGTAGTTCATTTTTTAATGCTTTAGAAAGGGGGGAAATGCTGCCACAGGAAGAGCAATGCAAGAGATGGAGCTTGGATCAAACCATTAAAAATATTGAATTATCCTGAATGAGCGCAAATCTTCAAGATATTTAAAACCATTATTCCAAACGGAAATTTTGTCATAATTTGGATTTTTGTTGATATGTACCTGTATTCTACTGTCTACTGGGTTCTCATATTGTATGCGAAGGAGCCCTAGAAATGATGACTTTTTGCAGCCTCTCTGTGAACTGTTTGTAAAACGAATTTGGACGTTGACCCTTTCGTTTCCACGTTGACCCACACAGAACTGCCACTCGATGGATGTGATTGTTTTATTCTCGGTAAACTCAGAGAATGTTGTTAGTGAAAATCCTCGGTCAGCAACAATCATATCACCAGCAAAATGTCTCAGATCACGTGACTTCTCCGTTCTAATGTTTGATGGAACTCCAACCACGTTTCCGTGACCGCGTCGTCATGCTCTATTTATCTATATAGCTATCTATATCTATCTATCTATATATCTATCTATTTATATCTATATATCTATATCTATCTATCTCTATTTATATCTATCTATTTATATCTATCTATTTATATCTATCTATCTATCTCTATATCTATCTATCTATTTATATCTATCTATTTATATCTATCTATCTCTATATCTATCTATCTATATCCAGGCTGTTATGGCGGCAGGTGTACCTAATAAAGTGGCTGGTGAGGGTTTATTTCTCAGCGTCTGGATGTTTCGGACCATATATTGTGTGAGCTTGTTTTACAATAGAGTTTCTCACAAACCACAGAGAAGAGACAATATGACGTTTCTGGCAGGCGCTCTCACATAATGTGTCAAATAGGGTTATGGAATTATGGTTTGGAAAAACAGGATTGATTTTATGGTAATAAATGTCCTCATAATTATTGTGATACCTGTGTGTGCGTGTCGTGTGCGTGTGCGCGGGCGCACAATGAAAATGAACGCGTTTAAGAGTAAGAAAGGAGGTCACGGAGCTGATTTAGATGTGGAGCATAAAAAGTCCATTTTACACCCCATTAGTTTCCTAACACAAAGGCCACGGCGATCCCTCTGCGGATACGTTGACAGTCTTTTAGCGCTCAAATGAATAAGTATCGGCGTGCCTATTAGTCTCTGCTTAACCACATCTCACCGGGGAGACGGGCCAGTAGTGGATCAAGTCAAGCATACGGTTGTGACAAGCTTCGGGGGTGAATGACAGGTTAGGACAGCTGTGTGAAAAGATGTCCCACCGTTACGCAAGGCCGTTACGTAAGCCCCACACAGCGCCGTTAGCGCCCTGACAGAAGCTGCGTCGCGGCAGTTCATGGGCCGTTCACAAACAGGACAAAAAGACGTGACGCACGCGCACGCACGCACGCACGCACGCACGCACGCACGCACGCACACACACACACACACACACACACACACACACACACACACACACACACACACACACACACAATACAGTATATTCATTGCCATTAAGAACTGTTAGCACCCAAGTAAATATGAAGGATGAAAGCCAATTTGTAGGATATTTTTTGTGTCAATTGGCAGAAAATAATTATGCAAAAGGTGTGCCGCTATTATTGGCTCTTTGGCCAAATGTTATAGCACACAGTCCAGGCTGAGGGGAAGAAGACCTGGGTTGTTTTAAATATCACCCTGGTCCCCTGGTCAGCGTAACCCAACGCCAGTTCTATGGAACGTCCAACGGAGAACGTTCGCTCCTGATATATCTAACCTTATTCAGATAATTTACATCAAGGTTATTTCATGCTAAAGGTCAAAACGCGTTAGCATTCTGGCGCAGCCGTGGGTCGAGGATTGGCCTCGTTCCTCAGGTGCCCTGGCACCACGTCTGCTGAACCAGAACCACTCAGGCCGGGCGATACCCTGCAGACTGACCTGGCCCATGTCCGTGAGTTTGCCTGGTTCTGAGGCGTATGCGGTCAACTTTAACCTAGCTAGGCGAACCCATTTCCCCCACAATCCATCACTGCGTCTCCATGTAGCGGCTTTCTATTACGCTATATGAAATATTATCGTCCGTGAAGCGGAAAGACGTCGTCTGGATTTATATGGTCTCGCCTCTCCCTCTGATGTCTGTCTAGTTGGAACCTGTGCAGAACACCGCGTTGGATCAGTGAGTGTGTGTCCTGATCACCGGTGCCAGATAATAGGATCAACGAACTGAATGGACCTGGAACCAACACATTGTAGCCTGGATTAAATGTATGTCTGCCTACATATATACTTATAGCGGAGTTTTAAGGATCTTTGTTCCCAGGCAAATCAAACCTGCACTTGATCCAGCGTTCCGTTAATCCGGGCCTGGATAACGACGATAAGGTGCTCTTTGCCGCTAAAAGCTGACCGGTTGAGTATGATAGAAGGCATGTCGTAAACAGACATACCCTGGTCTGAAAAAAACCCAAAGAAATGAAAAGAAATGAAAAGCCGTAGAAACTTTCTCAATGAGTAAATTGCCGTTGATTCTTTCAATTTTATTTAGCATGGGAAACAAGTGTACAACAAGGCATTTATGGGTTGTTCTGAAGACACGTTGCTTTAATCTTTCTATATCCGTTCTGTTCAATACCCTAAATACAATCTATTGTCTTCAGGCTGCTGGGGTTTTTCTGTTGGTTTCAAAGCCAAAACATTCCAGTGTTATGAAGTTCCGTACAACAGTGATCAATAAGGTTCCTCCACTGTGCTTTTCGGAGAACCTGTATGAGACCTGTCGGGGCGGCATATAAAACCCACTGTGAAAAAGGTTAAATATGGATATAAACACAATTATACCTGGAACACAATTTTTTTCTCGCTCAAAATTTTTCTCAAAATGGGTTCTGGGAACGTACTTCCCATGAGTCATGTTGAAAACTGTGGGAAGGCCGTGGATTCCTCTGCTCTCAGCTGGCAGGAGACACAGAGATCAATAGTTAGAACCTTAAAAAAAATCATAACGAACAAGAACCTTCACAGGGGATAATTTGGAGTGCACAGATCTCAGAGGACTTCCAATAACTTAGCTTCGCTAATACGTGCAGCTGTATTCATTAAGAAATATATTTATCTCACCGTGATACTTCCTTCTTTCCCATCGTCACATTTCGGGCTGTATTGATCACACCTCCCCCACTCGGATTATTCTGAAGGTCGTCCGCCTGTCCAAAATGTGAGAGAAATTAATTGGCCTGAAAATAGCACAGAATCAGACCCCCACCCCTCCACTCACTAACAGGAAGTCCGTGGGGGGGCAGACGTTTCTAGAGGTTTTGTGGATTCAGTTTTCCCAGGGATAAGCAGTCAAGCAGACAGACGTGTTTGCTGACTTCCTGCGAGCTTTTCATTCTGGTCGTAGTGTGACCACGCAGTCCATGATCTCTGTGGCAGTATGTCCTATCTACAGATCGGTATGTCCTGCCTACAGATCGGTATGTCCTGCCTACAGATCGGTATGTCCTGCTTACAGGATTGGTATGTCCTGCCTACAGATCGGTATGTCCTGCCTACAGATCGGTATGTCCTGCCTACAGATCGGTATGTCCTGCCTACAGATCGGTATGTCCTGCCTACAGATCGGTATGTCCTGCCTACAGATCGGTATGTCCTGCCTACAGATCGGTATGTCCTGCCTACAGATCGGTATGTCCTGCCTACAGATCGGACCGAGGTGTCGTGTAGTACCTTCACCAATTACAGAGATCGGCTAACTGCTGACAACTTTATTATCCACGCGCGCCCAATTAGCTTGTGAATCCACGCTACCCAAAGTCACTTAGTCATAAACGCTGACTGTTGAGGCTAATGCTACGCTACGTTTGGTCGCTGAGTTTTAGTTAGGTTCGCATTAGTCCTGTTACCCAGAGCACGTTTAGCCATGTTGTCACCTACCCTACCTGGGTCCCTTTCGGCACTGGACCGGAGCCGCAGAACCGTAAAAAATGGTTTCCTCTTATGGGGCCTTTTCTAAACCCGGGATTATCCACTTTGGTGTCCATCTCTGCAAACAAAACGGACACTGGTGATGAATATTCATGAGAAGCTGTTGCTTCCTTGGTACTCATCCAGGAATCAACCACCATAAGTAAGATAAATAAACAAACACATTTTCCACTGGCACATGAATAACAGGACTACATGTGCACGGACAGTTACAGGTTGTGGGGGGTGGAACACAAGGGCGGTGCTGGTGGGGAACTGGACAACCACCCTGGTACCAACCACCCTGGTACCAACCACCCTGGTACCAACCACCCTGGTACTGTCTCAAGGGTGATTAGGGGAGTGGACGTTAGTGGCGCTGGTGTGTTCCCAAGTGTCGCTGGGTACATTTGGCGTCGAGCGACAGCTTATGGTTTCCTAGACGCTTTAATAGCTAATATCTCGATAAGCACCACAATGTGCGATGAGAGTTCCACCCGACTCTCGGCGTATAAAAACGTTGCGTTTCAACCGTAGAAGTGAAACGTTTACCTGCTAGCCAATTTTTGCCGTTAAACGATGAGGTGTGACCCAATTGCCATTGGCAGGTTTGGGTCATGTTCTGGAGGTGTCCATAACCATGACAGATCCCCGTCAGACACACGAAGTTACTGAACACCAGCAGAACCAACACATCGGTCCCTGGCAGACTAGGAGTCAGAGCCTTGACCCAAGGAGGAGGTAGAAGTGCCACGGTATTTATAGCTCACTCCAGGCTGCTCGCTAGACATCAGGATGAGTGTTGGCAGGCTTCACACTCATCCGTCACTCGCCCACTATCCACCCTCACAGTAGCTGGCGGCATCCGGCTCAGAGCCCCCCCCCCCCCCGTACCCGGACACCCTACCCAACCTCCACCTTAATGACTGCTCAAACGGGGCCCCATCTGCCGGGGTTCACGTGACAACCCTGCCGCCGATGCCAGATGGCGATGTGGCCGTCCAACGCCAGGCCAGGCCGCGTGTTTAGTAAACACACTCCCCGTTTCCCCTGCACCTCCTCCTCCCCCCGCCACGATCCTCCGACGAGACGCCTCCGCCAGCCAAACATCTGGAGCCTGGCGTCTCGTTAACCCGTCTCTTTGACGAGCCGTGGCGCGAAGCAGGACGAGACAATCAGTGGCGCTTCATGTGACACCTGGAGCGTACGGTTCGCCGTTCTAACTAGCGAGTTGGGGAATTTCAATCCTGCGTTTCTTTTGAAGAATAGGAGTGTGTAGGTGCGGATGGTTAGATGGTAGAAAATCTCAGTTTTTACTGTGAACTCGTATAGAAAAGTACAAGAATAAGTCTGATCAGACAGATATTATCAAACCTGTGAGCCGGTAATCTGTGGATCGGATCAGCCGACTCCTTTAAAAACGGTGAATGGCACTGAATTCATGAGGTGAACACCGATTCTCTCTGAGATGTGACATTTCTTGTGACGTGTAACCGTGGTAACGTCGGAACCCTGACCAATAGTCATCATCTGAGTGAAAGTGTCTCTGTCAGCCGACAAAATCGAACGATTCTCAAATTCTCAGGAAGTCACGTCGAGAGACTGCGCGGCACATTAATATACAATATAAATAAACAGACTCTTCAGACCGTCACCGAAAGGATGGAGAGTGACATTTGTTTTCCCCGTCGGCATGCCAGACAAACAGCACCTTTCAACCAGCATCCCCAGCATAAAGATGGTAATGAGATGGTAATGAGATGCATGAATCGCCCAATGAGAAGCAGACTAGAGGACATTACCTCTCTATACACACCTTTACAAACAGAAGGTGGATGAATCTCAGAGAGAGTGTGTGAGAGAAACAGAAAGAATGTGTGTGTGTGTGTGTGTGTTTTCTGTAGCTATGTGTGTGTTGTGTGTGTGTTTTCTGTAGCTATGTGTGTGTTGTGTGTGTGTGAGTGTGTAGCGGTGAAACACTCCAGGTTTGCCTTCTATTGTGGCACGCCGTGTCACCCATTCTGTCGGTAATTAGCATACAACGGAGCCATCTGTCTAAACATGGACACTTTCTGAAACGCTCGTTTGAGCTCCTTTCATAAACCCCCCGTCCACCTGCGCCTCTGGATGATGTACTTCCTGTCCGTTGCCCGATACCAAAAACAGCACCTGTTCTCATCAGAACCAGAAGCTATCACCCATGTTCCCATCAGAACCAGAAGCTATCACCCCATGTTCTCATCACAACCAGAAGCTATCACCCGTGTTCTCATCAGAACCAGAAGCTATCACCCGTGTTCTCATCAGAACCAGAAGCTATCACCCATGTTCTCATCAGAACCAGAAGCTATCACCCGTGTTCCCAACAGAACCAGAAGCTATCACCCCATGTTCCTATTAGACTGTTCACATCAGTGTCTCAGTTTCTAGCCTCACGCATGCTCTCCTGATCTGTTTCTATTGGCTATGTGTTTAGTTATGTTCACTGGGTTTCTATTGGCTATGTGTTTAGTTATGTTCACTGGGTTTCTATTGGCTATGTGTTTAGTTATGTTCACTGGGTTTCTATTGGCTATGTGTTTAGTTATGTTCACTGGGTTTCTATTGGCTATGTGTTTAGTTATGTTCACTGGGTTTCTATTGGCTATGTGTTTAGTTATGTTCTCTGGGTTTCTATTGGCTATGTGTTTAGTTATGTTCACTGGGTTTCTATTGGCTATGTGTTTAGTTATGTTCACTGGGTTTCTATTGGCTGTGTATTTAGTTATGTTCACTGGGTTTCTATTGGCTATGTGTTTATTTATGTTCACTGGGTTTCTATTGGCTATGTGTTTATTTATGTTCACTGGGTTTCTATTGGCTATGTGTTTAGTTATGTTCACTGGGTTTCTATTGCCTGTGTGTTTTGTTATGTGTTTTCCTATGTTCACTTTCGGTACAGCATCAGTAGAAGCGTAGGTTACAGCCAGATCCACGGAGCGGTAATGATTCTCTAAATGGAGTCTTGGTGATGCTGGTAAGATGCTTCCTATGTGATGCTTTTCCGATCAAGAGAAGAACGGGTGATTGTTCACAAGCTCTGAATGAAAGGGCTGTGAAAGACGGACCGAACAATAGTCCATGAAATTGTGTGGTATTATTTCATATTCCCTCCTCAAGCCTCACTCCTGTGACTTCCTGTGTGTGTGTGTGTGTGTGTGCATGTCAGTCCTGTGTGTTGCTCTCTGTTCTATATGTGTGCAGTACCTGTGTGTGCGTGTGTGTGTATGTCAGTCCTGTGTGTTGCTCTCTGTTCTATATGTGTGCAGTACCTGTGTGTGTGTGTGTGTGTGTGTGTGTGTCTCTGTCAAGTGTCTGTTCTGCTAACTGTCTTTGTCTCTTTGTGCGCATGATGTGTGTGTTAGTGTCTGTTCAGTGTGTCTTTATCTGTGTGTGTGTGTGTGTGTGTGTGCGTGCGTGTGTGTATGTGTGTGTGTCTGTCTGTTCGGTGTGTGTGTGTGCCTGTGTGTGTGCGTGTGTGTGTTCGGTGTGTCTTCGTAAATACATTGGTATTCTCAGCATGCTCAACAGGACTGTTTACATCAGTGGCAGGTGGTGAGACTAAGACATGAAAACAACAGAAACAAGGCTTTGGAGAGGAGCGTAGCATAATTGAGTCCCTGTCGGATCTATAGGCACCTCCCCAGGCACCTCCCCAGCGGCAGCGGGAGGCGCTGATTATAACTGTTATCCCCGGTTTATAGCGGCAGACATTCCGTTTCACCTCCACTGTACCGATCCTGCATCCTAAAACTGCACCCTGTTCACTACAGAGTGCACCGCATTCGACTGAGAAAAGCGCCCCCCCGTAGGCCGCAGCACTGTGGGGGAGTTGTGAGAGGTGTGTGATTCGGTTCAGCGGATAACTTGACGACAGCTAGCATGACAATCTAGCTAGCTTCACACAGTGGGTGGTGTCGAATTCACGTGTTTATCCCGTGTCCCGCCTGTGGTAAAACTAAAAACTCTGATTGGCTGTGCTGCCGCCACTGGTCACATGGGACGGATATCATCTAGATGAGCCAGAGGCGCCACACAAGTCATTGTAACGTCATGTGTACCGGAGAAAGTTACCAAATATGTAATCATTAAATAATTATTATCTTGATAATCGGACGATTAATCAGCTATTGGCTTTTTCCTGCCCCGGACTATTGTCATTATATCGGCCTTTAAAAATTCCCTATGGGTCGATCTCTAATCAATATCCTGTGAAATACTGTTCAGTAAAAAACATTTTTTGTATGGTGGAAAACTTATAAACGGCTCCTTTAATTAAAAAAAACATTTGCAAGGAAAACTATTTCTCTTATCATGTAATGAATATTCATAAGGTCATACTTCACTGGGCAGCTACTCTATGAATGCTTTTATCCAGCATATAAACATACCTTACGGCCAGCTAATTAGGAACAAACATTGTGTACCGTGAATAGACGGCGTGCCTCAACTGACATCCCAGCGTGCACATTCCAACAGCGTTGCCCGGCGACACCTGGATTCCGGGTTCCACAGTGGTTCCGCGGTGGTTCCGTTTCCACGGTTGCCTTCGATGGATGACAATTCTCTGCTTGGCGGCCATATTCCATTTGTGTTGGCCTGTGTGTGCGATGGCGTCCAGTACAGGGCACCATGGAGCCGCCAACCACCCCCACCTACCCTGGTTCTGTGCAGCTGGGGTGACGACCACCACGACGGTGCTTCTCGCACTACGTCAGCACTTTGGCCCCCCAGGAGACGATTGCATGGAAATCACTGTAATTAAGTCTCTTTGCACAGTGAGAGCCCATCACAATTAATATTTACCAACGGCCTAATGAATTTGCTCCCTCTCCTCGCAGGTGGGACGGCCGCCGGGGGGCCCCCTGGGTAATTCTCCGGCAAATTGGATGTTTGTTTGAATGGCGTTGCCGCGGCAGCCTCTACATGCGGAACAGGGCCGAGGCGTCACTACCCTCATTACTCTGGTGATGGTTATAATTTCCATTTGATGATGTTTGGTGATCAGCTTTGGGGGAGGCGAGCTGTGTGTCGGTCGGTTGGGGACCCGAGCACGTTTCCTGGGATTCGTTGACCCCTTCAAGGTCATGGGAACGCTGCAAATGTGGCACTCGCTCCAATTTACGGAAATAACCGTTATTCTTTTGAAATGACTGGTTATTGGAAAACTGCCATTTGCGGATTAGGTCAGCGGGCACTCTCCCTACGTTAGATGCCCTTTCAAAAGGAACCCAATTTTTTTTATTGTGTTACAGGGAGAGACACGTGGAACAGACACAGGGTTAGGTTTAGGGTTAGACATAGGGGTTAGGTTTAGAGTTAGACATGGGGGTTAGGTTTAGACATTGGGGTTAGGTTTAGGGTTAGACATAGGGGTTAGGTTTAGACATTGGGGTTAGGTTTAGGGTTAGACATTGGGGTTAGGTTTAGGGTTAGACATTGGGGTTAGGTTTAGGGTTAGACATAAGGTTAGGTTTAGGGTTAGACGTAGGGTTAGGTTTAGGGTTAGACACAGGGTTAGGTTTAGGGTTAGACATTGGGGTTAGGTTTAGGGTTAGACATTGAGGTTAGGTTTAGGGTTAGACATAGGGGTGAGGTTTAGGGTTAGACATTGGTGTTAGGTTTAGGGTTAGACATAGGGGTTAGGTTTAGGGTTAGACATAGGGGTGAGGTTTAGGGTTAGACATAGGGGTTAGGTTTAGGGTTTATTGTGTCTGTTTCCAGCGGACTCTGTCGCTTACAGTACCTCCGTAACGAATTAATAATTGGATTTGTTTATGGCAATAACAATTCCACTTAATATGCCTGACGTCTATTACCAACTGCTTGCATATTCCATCATGATCTTCATCACGCCACCCGCTGTGCCAGCGTGATCTGTGGGTTTTATAGGCTTGTCAACAACAGCTGCTAGCGATGTAGCTTAAGTAACGCTTGAATGAGTAACCCGCAGCAGCAGAGTCCGCAAGATAACGTTCATCACTTTGTGCTTTCAGCTCTTTCAAATATCAAATCGTACGTTTAACTTTAATGAAATGCAAACCCATGGGAAACTGTGCAGCTCCAGAATGGTGCCACGCCGCGCGCCATCAGTCCCCCCGTCGGGCGCTTCCTCGTTACCACGACAACCGTGTACTGGTCGGCCAATCAGCTGACATTTAAACACACCGGCGCTCGCTTCCAGGGTCTGTTACGCGTTACGGGCTGATCAGATAGCGGCGAAAACAAATTTAAGACAATTTAAGTCAATTTGCATGTCTAAAGAACGGAGAATTCCCAGGCCCAGGAGTTGTTTGTGCATTAAATTATAATAACTTTGATCACTACAGATGTTCAAACACAAACAAAAACATATTTTTTTCCACTGAAATGCCCGTGTTTTATGGAACGACTGGCACCCTTAGCTCTACCTGACATACGCGCACACGCACGCGTGCACAAGCAAACACCCGTCAGCACACACACACACACACACACACCCACACACCCAGGATAGCACTCCACCCTGTGTAATTGAAAGTGCACATGGCCATTATTTCATTTGAAGGGCCTTGTAAACAAACCACTTTGGACAGCCACAATATGGAGATCCAGCCAGCGTATCGAGGGTGCCAGAAGTTATATGCGCCGGCGCCGCGGTTCTGTTCCGCGTAATATACCTCTAACAGATATAGGCATTAGGAGAGGCACGGGTCAAGGCCAAATTGACATAAAACTGTTTAAATTAGCCCCACTTGTCCCCATTGATTTATGCACAGGGGTAAATTGCATCTGTTCAGGCAGGGTGTTCTCCAACAAAGGACTCGTCACCGTCTAATTGATCGGAGGGGAATCGTTTGGCTGAAACGGGCTGACGTTTCTGGCCAGAGGAAATACTACACTGATTACTTTAATAATGGCCTGAATAGGAACCCGACAACTTAAACCGAGAGTTGTATTGTGTACACAGCTGCTCTTAGTGGGGAGGTGTCCTCCGAAACCTGAATGTCTGTACCAGAAACCCTACCAGCCAGAGGAAGTGCACTGCTGGGTGGAGAGAGGTGTTGCAACCTAGATATTATTTTATAGTTTTATAATTTTCCCAGAAGGAATTAAATGTGATTTAATTGTATTTTAAGTTGACTAATATTCTGGCCGCTATTTTGATTTATTGTTCAAAGTAAGTTGAAAGGTCGAGATGATGACGTCATCCTAGCGCGCGTGAGAAAGAAAAGGGGGGTTGATTCGGGAAGAAGGAGGGACTGTTACGGTACGAATAGTGACGAGTTGTTTCAGAGAGTGTTATGTTTCGTGATATTTCAATTCATCTAACCGGCAAGAAAAATAAAGTTGCAAAATAAAAACACTGTCTATTTTTAAGGGTGCAACAGAGGCTACCATATATTTCCGTACCAACTTCCCAAAACACGGACGGGTGAATAAGGAAAGACACTGCTGGCAATCTTATAACCCCCAGTGGACTCTCTTTACTCACACAAATCGATTTGAGTCGTTTAGTTAGAATATAGCTAAAATTAGATGGACACTCCTTTTGGGATCACTAGCTAGTTAGCATGTACTGCGTCTGAACTATGATGACAAACTGAGGTCGATAGAAACAACCTGATCTTTTATACAAACAATAGCCTGAGCCAATGGCCAGATGTACAGATGAAACAACATTAAGATGGAGGACATCTATACATGCTACACAGGCTACGGTAGGCCACGATGGACCATACCATAATGAAGATGAAACTCCGATCTGCTCACAGTGGCAGCATGTTTAATTTTCAGTAGTTTAGAACGATTATTTTTGTAATTTCTATCGATTAGTCTTCTCTTTTCAGCCAATGGCCATTTGCCATTTGAACTGCAGCCTACGTCTTGACCACGATTCTATTTGTAAACGAGGCAAATCGAGCTGACAGCCCGGACCGACCGGAGAAATACACTCTCCCGGAGAGTCCCCACAATGGCAGCTCTCGTTCAACTCGGGACTGGCGGTCATTGATAACGTACCCGTGAGTTTAACAGTCAAATTGGTTCCGCCGCGCTGCTTTCCAACCCTTCTGTTGATTATAGTTTGTGGTCACACCACAACAACCGTGTCTGTTCTGTGTTTGGCATGGCTAGAGTACAAACAGCAACCGTCACAGAGAATAAGAGAGGAATTATAAGACCGATTTGCTCCTTGGGACGCATGGCATCTACCCTAGTAAAAACCCTGAATTAATCCAGACCAGCGACAACACACACAGACACACACACACACAGACACACACACACACAGACACACACACACACAGACACACACACACACAGACACACACACACACACAGACACACCTAGCCATGTGTACCACCATAGTCCCTTCCCAGTCAGAGGCGGAGCCCTGCAAGTCTGAGCCGCACTCCTCACTTCACTTAATTGGATTCTAATGTATTCCAGTCGCTCCAGTGGGCACGAAGATGACAACCTGCACACTCCAACTGAACACTGTTCACATCCAGCGCCGACAGACAGAAGGCGGGAGGACCGGGGCTGAGACGAGAGAGCAGCTGAGCAAGAGAGAGGAGGATGGAGAGAGAGGAAGAAGGAGAGAGAGATGTGTTTGTTGTAGTTATAGCGAGCTACTTCTGAGTGAATTCGTTGCTGCAGCCTCTGTGTGTCGGGCATTTGATCCGTGAGTGGGTTGGGGGTCTTTCTGCTGGCTAGATTTCCTCACCATGAGACCACGAGACTGCCTCTGGGTAACTAGGATATTACAGATCAGAGCCGGTGCCAGCCTAACAAATGGCAACCTACTGTCTTTATACTGCACTACTCTAAGGTCCGTGGTCCGGAGAATACAGGGAGTAGGTTAGCATTTGGCACGCAAGCACAGTCTACAAGCAGTGATCACTTAGTTAGAACATCAGGCTAGCGACGAGGTGAGGTGAAAACTCATAGTGTTTTCCTCTGAGGAGGAAGTTCCAAGCGCTAACATTGCCTTTTGGTCAATAGGAAGATTTGCTTGCATTGTAATATAACAGTGTGCAATAATATAATTTCGTAGAAATAAGATGAGGTGGCTGGCTGTTGTGCCCTCACTCATCTGAGTGGTCAGCTGTTCTGGCCTCACTCATCTGATTGGTCAGCTTTTGTGCCCTCACTCATCTGATTGGTCAGCTTTTGTGCCCTCACTCATCTGATTGGTCAGCTTTTGTGCCCTCACTCATCTGATTGGTCAGCTTTTGTGCCCTCACTAAAGTGTTAAATCCAAAGTTCACAGTCTTATTGAATGATATAAAATGTCTGCCTGTTTTTCATTTCAATATTGCTCTTTTTCAATTTGAGATCTTATTAAATGTGGGAAAAATGTGGGATCACAGATGTCTTGATTTCAGCCGTCACATCCATGAAAGCTTTATTTTCAATAAGAGTGTGTATACTTTTGATATCCACTCTATTGCAGTATGCATTATACACAGAATACATCACGGTATGCAATAAATTAAATGGAAAGAAATGCCATAAATACATCAAAGTATGCCTATTAAATACATAATAAAAAGCCTGTGATAAAAACATAATATATATATATATATATATATATATAATTGTGCGTTAAATGCAACATGTATGACAGTTTGCGTAAAAAGCGTAATATATCATAGTGTGTATTAAACACTGAGGAACAGGACTGTTCATGTACACAGCAGTCAACTTGATGTCGACTTATTAAAAGGCTACAAGATGGAGATATGCCGGCAGGAAGGTCCCACTGAAGACCGCACAGTATTCAGTCAAGCAGCGTGACGCATTCAGGCACTTGTCACAACACGCGTCAGCCTGTTAGAAAGACGTGTTCACACTGTAATGTACCTTCCAGAGTCGCGCGTGTGTGTGTGCGTGTGTGTGTGTGTGTGTGTGTGTGTGTGTGTGTGTGTGTGCGTGAGTGTTTGCGCGTGTAGGCTGCGTGTGGCTTGGCAATCCCGTCGTGTCGTTAGTGTCATTGATACGAATGGGTAGAGGAGTCCTTAAGTATCGACTGTCGTCGCGTACGTCCGCGTTGAGCGATGAGCAAATTATACGGAAAGCTTTACAGCCTGGGGGATTTTCATCGAACCCAAAACGGACCATTGTATTAGCATTTTCATAACCGATCGATCAAACAAATGCGGTGGAATGAATGACGGAAAGCGTTTAATGCTCAGTAGATTTTTTTTTAAATATGAATAAATGTAGTCGTCTGTTCAAGAAAATGTACTAATAATAATCGTGAGAATTGGCACACAAACTCAGGGATCTGAGTTTCTTAGCTCACACAAGATACAGGAGAAAATCACTGTTGTTCTCTAAGTAGGTTGAGTGTGTTGGCAGCACAGGTGTTTCTGGGGTGACTAACCAGGTTGTAGGGGTCGTAGGTCGTGGTTTCGCGGCGCAGAACAGAATTGTTGTTAGATCATTGGGCCATTAAGTGAAAGTTTGATCCCTACAAGTCTACAGTAGTTCTCCTGCTGTTAGGTTGGTGCCCTGATTCAAGCCGTTAAAAGCTTGCCGACAACTTCATTCAGACTCGGTTTAACATCTAATACACAGGTTTAAGAACCACTTGAACCCGTGTTAGTAACTGTGTGGTGACTGTGTGACTGTGTGGTGACTGTGTGGTGACTGTGTGGTGAGTGTGTGGTTAATGTGTGGTGACTGTTTGGTGACTGTTTGGTGAGTGTGTGGTGACTGTGTGGTGAATGTTTGGTGACTGTTTGGTGACTGTGCGGTGACTGTGTGGTGACTGTGTGACTGTGTGGTTAATGTGTGGTGACTGTTTGGTGACTGTTTGGTGACTGTGTGGTGACTGTGTGACTGTTTTGTGACTGTGTGGTGACTGTTTGTCAGTATGAGCAGAGGTAGGTGGCACTCTTGTTTGAGGAGTCTGGTGTTATAAAATACAGTGTAAATAAATCGACGGCCATCATGCCTGTCCTCGTCTGAGCCGTCAGTGTCCCTTGATTCAATTTACCAGGTCTACTGGCTATAGTTGTCTGGTTACGTTTAACAGTGAAACAACTTAACGAGTGAAATTCTGTCAGCATCAAACACCTCCCCAAGACGGCTGGGCCAGGGCTCTAACTTGACGGAGGCGGGGCGGACTCCTGGAGCGCCTCCAAGCGCCCTAATTGAATTTATGGTCAGGTGATTGACTGGCCTGACGCTCAATTAGATTGAAAGGGCCAGACTTTTTCTCCAGCATAATTGGCTGGGGACAAATGCATCATGGGTATGCATGATCTGTAACAGAGGGCGTTCTGCTCGTGTCAAGATGAGGTGTAAGTGAAATAAATACCAGTCACATAATAAATGAAGGCAGAATGTATGCTATAGATACGGGATAATATTCTGTGTGTGTGTGTGTGTGTGTGTGTGTGTGTGTGTGTGTGTGTGTGTGTGAGGCAGAGCGGAAAACAAGAGACAAAGATAGAGAGACAAAGCAGGGCAGCAAATGAGAGCAATATAAACAGACAAAATAAAAGATGAAACGACAGAACAGAGACAGTGACAGGGAAGTGGGAGGGAGAGGAAAGGAGAGCGAGGGAGAGAGAGAGAGAGAAGAGGGAGGGAGAGAGGGAGGAATAGAGAGAGAAAGAGAGAAGAGGGAGGAAAGGAGAGAGAACGAGAGAGAGAGGGGGAGGCAAAGCGAGAGAAAAAGAGATGGAGGTTAGTGTAATACTGTAGAGATTTTGTGATGGCTTACACATTGTGTAATGCAGTATGTGTGATCCTGGAACATGCTGGGCAAAACCCAGTCAAATTGACTCCAAACGTATATTGGTGAGGGGTCAATGGAGGTCATTGGACTTCTCCCTGTCAATGTTTAAGTCGCCAAAAATGTGAACATCATCTGCTTTGACTTTAAGCTTTGATAAGAATCCCGCCATCTCATTAAGGGTTTTTGCATATGACCCAGGTGGCACGTCAGCAGAAGCCATCCACAGTAATTGAGCAGCTTGCATTGCTTTCGCGAAATTAAACTTCAAAAGACAGAAATCCAGTTAGCTGAGTGTTAATTGATATTTGGTGTCGTAAATACACCGGGGTAAGGCCACTTGTAACCAGGAGAAGAGGCCTCGTTTGGGCCCGTAAATTCATGAGGCTTAGGACGTTTAGGCCAATCACGTCCAGTTTGTGATCAGTGATTAGTTAATTGATTCTGATTGCCTTTGCTGCAGGGGACCAAACATTAGGTAATTCAATTTTCAGGTGCGGGCAATTATTTCAATCCTTTCTTCACCACTGAAATGATGGCGCTTTTATCCTAGTATTATTGCTATGGCGACCACCACCTTGTTTTGTTTCAATGCTGACTGCTCTATTCTGCACGTGCAGGAGTTAAACTCGAGTCTATGTTCCTGGCCATGAGAGGAACACCATTCCAACTTGGATGAGGGGAGGGGAATGTAGAATAAGCTCCTAAAGACTCTGTAATGTCAAATGGAACCTGGTCGGCTTGTCGGTAAGTGAATCCCAAAAAGAGAACCAGTTATCTGGAAACTCTGGTGACGGGCAGAACTCACTGAACTTAGTAATGTCTGACTGTTTCTCTCTCATGTTGTTTGTGCCAAAATGGATTACATCTCGATACTGTTCATAGGTGTTGGTTTTGATTTCACCAGCACCGACCCCAGACGGTACTCTACTTTGGTAGCCATTCTACCAACGCCTGGTTCCTCTCTAAGTTTCTTCCAAAATGTCACCATATCAAGCAGTTTTTCTAGCCACTGTGCAATAACCTGTCGATGCATGCTCTGCCGGGTTTCAGGCTGGGATTCTGATTAGAATTTAAGCAAAAGATATTTATACAAAAAATGCGCACACTTATACAACCAAGTCATTGAAAGATGCGGTTGTAAAAGTGGCACAATCACGCCAAAACTGGACGCCAACATTTCTGTACTATCATCAAAACCGTTTATTTCAGCCTTAATATACACGATCAATGAGGGTATGACGACTTTTGATATACACTATATTAGATTACGATCTTCAAACACACTAGGGCATGCATTCATCTCAGGAGTGTGTATAGCTTTGCGTTATGAACAAAACACCAAGCAAAGCACATTTTCATTACACGTCGTTAAATCTTTAAGGACACCTTTTTGCATCTGTACATAATCAGTAGGCTAGCTATAGTATCCTGCATACGACGCATATAATGCCTTGAGGAAAGTCCCCATTCCCGAGTGTATTAAAACCCCCCACTAGGGGTCGCTATCAGTCCTCCCGTGCGAATTTAAAAACGGTAGGAAGTGGTGGTGGGGAGCTTTTTTTGTATTCCTCACGCACAGGTTTACATCAGTGCTGAAATAATAAAATCAGAGATGGGTCCGCATGTGCAGTTCCATTCACAATGTCATGTCGCAGCTCAGCACATTCAGCTGACAACAGAATTAACCACAATATAAAGTTCACATGTGTAGTACCAGTCTAGGATGAACACATGGACATGTTAATTGAAATCCAGTTCGATCAGTTTGAACCTGTTGAGTGGACCAACCCACTATGTGTATCACAAGCTTTACTGTCCAGGCAACTAAGTAATTGTTAGTGTCGATAGGGCATGCGTAGTGGAGGACATCTTTACTGCTCCATTGACAGACAGTGTCAAAGGTTATTGCTGAGCGTACTTCAAAGTTTCGCTTTCTTCCGAGAAAAGTGCAATATTCGGCGCCATGCACATTTCAAGACAGTGCACGCACCTGTATTTTTTTAAGCATGCATTTTGTGTATTATTATCCATTGGAAATAACCCAGCTGTCTACAGGCACTACAGTATGCATGTTTTTTGTTTGCAAGAAGAAAGATATAGTAACAGTAAAAAAGTTTGCACACACTTTAACACAACCCATGCATGTGCATATGTGAGTCCAATCTTTTGCCTGGCACTGCAAATCGGTATCATGTATTTGAGTTCCGTTACAGCGTGGACCAGATCCTTGCACATTCCCATATCCCAGCATATATTTCTTTGGGGAGTATCTGGACCATCTGATTGGCTACCGCGGACCCCACACACTCGTTCACCTGCTTCCTGGAGACCCAACTATTGGCTCACCGATGTGTCACAGTCTCAACCCGCCTCCAAAGCGTCCCTCGCAGCTTCTTCAGGCTTCATCACATCAGTTGTAGCCTGGGTTTCCTCTCCTGTTTTGCACACGGGAAAAAAGTGCATGCATGAAGTTAAATTGTAGATATAAAGACGGATGAGAACTGGAGGGATGAGAACTGGAGGGGGGGACATCACCCGCTGGTCCTGAACAACTCGGGGCTCTTATGCAGATATTTCTGTGGATAACTGTGGATTTAAATCGACCAGGACCACTAACAAAACCGTGACTCGCCTATTGGTATTAAACTTTCTGGTGAAACGGGTGAATCAAGTCAAAAAAAGCAACCACGAGTGGAGCTGGAACACTTGGGGTTCTATGAGGAACACTTGGGGTTCTATCGGGTTCGGGATACAGCCAGATGAATCGGAATGCCTTGTGTGTGTGTTTTGGGGTACATGGATTTGTAGGATAAGTGCTGTCATCTGGGGCGTATGGTAGGAGGCACCGGGCACCAGGGGTGCTCTTAAACCGACATCTCTAAGCCAATATGGTACTTTGATCATTGGAGCAATAATATATAGTTTTACATCCTTTACCGGAACACTTGGAGCAAAAGATAACCTGTCACCATGGACACGTTACGGGTTGCGAGGCGATGCGCGCATCTGGTTCATGCAATGCTTCTGTTTACTGCTTATTGGGAAGGTAAGATCCTTCACACGGAGGCAAAGTTGTTGCAGGAATTAATTATTGCTATTTTTTTAATTGTAATGTTATATTACAGACTACTGCACCACGATATCTTTATTTTATTATAATTTTTTGGGAAAATGTGTAGCCAAACAAATCCTTCTTCCACCGTTGACTCATAGCAGTTCAATTTCCTAAATAATAATTGTGCAATTATAGTTTAATTCTGCAGTGTTGCCATATCTGACCTCCTGTTGGTTCATGTGCATGTGATGAAAACGAATAGGCTACTTTATTTTCTCAGTGTTGAGATGCATGTCATGATTTAGACCACAGTGGTCTGTAACATGTGGAATAAGCTCTACATGAGTCTCTGTAATGTCAGATGGAACCGTTTGTTTTGCAGGCGCGGGTTTGAAGACAAATGCTTTTTTCATGAAAACCTGATTATTATCACACGAGTTTATCATTATACGTGTTTGATGGTTCATCATTTGTAAGTTAAAAAAAATGAAGCATGAACTTAATTTGGTCAGTTGTAACACATTCAGTAGTAGCAGTGTAGAAAACCTACTGTTGGCTACTAATGTCCATTTGAACAGTATTTCAAGGTCAGATCCGGAACATTTGCCTTTTATATATATTTCCACCTCTTCCTGATCCATGTGTATCCTGTTTTAGATTCAGGACTATTTGATTAACTCTGTCAATCACAACTAACTAACTCTAATGATGCTCTACACTGTTTAACTCACTAAACGGCGGAGTGTTTCTAGTTCTTTATAATTGATAGTTGGCGTGCATTAAATCATTACAACTGGACCCCGGGCCGCGCATAGATGGCATCACATTTGTATCACATTTGTATCACATTTGTATCACATTTGTATCACATTTGTATCATATTGATAACACATATGCATCACATTTGTATTACATTTGTATTACATTGATATCACATTTGTATTACATTGATATCACATTTGTATTACATTGATATCACATTTGTATTACATTGATATCACATTTGCATCACATTTGCATCACATTTGTATCATATTGATAACACATATGCACCACATTTGTATCACATTTGCATCACATTGATATCACATTGATATCACATTTGCATCACATTTGCATCACATTTGCATCACATTTGCATCACATTTGCATCACATTTGCATCACATTGATATCACATTTGCATCACATTTGCATCATTTGCATTGATAACACATTTGCATCACATTTGCATCACATTTGCATCACATTTGCATCATATTGATAACACATATGCACCACATTTGTATCACATTGATATCACATTGATATCACATTGATATCACATTGATATCACATTGATATCACATTGATATCACATTGATATCACATTTGCATCACATTTGCATCACATTTGTATCATATTGATAACACATATGCACCACATTTGTATCACATTGATATCACATTGATATCACATTGATATCACATTTGCATCATTTGCATCACATTTGCATCACATTTGCATCACATTTGCATCACATTTGTATCATATTGATAACACATATGCACCACATTTGTATCACATTGATATCACATTGATATCACATTGATATCACATTTGCATCACATTGATATCACATTTGCATCATATTGATATCACATTGATATCACATTGATATCACATTTGCATCACATTTGCATCACATTTGCATCACATTTGCATCACATTTGCATCACATTTGCATCACATTTGCATCACATTTGCATCACATTTGCATCACATTTGCATCACATTTGCATCACATTTGCATCACATTTGCATCACATTTGCATCACATTTGCATCACATTTGCATCACATTTGCATCACATTTGCATCACATTTGCATCACATTGATATCACATTTGCATCACATTTGCATCACATTTGCATCACATTGATATCACATTTGTTTCACATTTATTACATCTCAGTGATATGTTTCGGACTTGTGAACAGTAAATGGCTCGGATCGTCCACAGTCCTGCACTCGAGCGACCCTGAGGACCTGTGTTGCAGCACATGACGGGGATCTCCTCTCCTCTCGCTACTCTCCTCTCCTCTGCTCTCCTCTCCTCTCCTCTGCTCCGGCTTTAGGAAAGAACTGGAGCGACACAGGTCGACTCAGAGCAGCTGTGCGGAAATATCACCTCGCTCACACACACACACACACACACACACACACACGCTCCCCACTGCATGTCAAAGTGATTCGCGTGCGTTTAGGTTATCATCACCCTCAGAACAAAAATGTAAAGGATATCACATTTCTGTGATGTTGTTTAGATGCTTGTAGGCAATGGTATGAGAAATTGGCACAGCCTCTTAAGAATGCAGTCGATTGGGAAATTAATCTGAGACGCAATAGACGAGAGTAAAAGCCATTATGTGTTGTTAGTGATGTTATACAGTTATGTTTGGGTAATTTGCATATCCAGAGAGAACTATCAGATCAACGACAATGCTCATTATATGCATCAGGATACCTGGAGTTGAGTTCCTGAAAAAGAATTATCATATAGCCCTGTTGTTTGAGCATTGAACTCCATACATACACTTGTTATTTTGTGAAGTTGGATCATAAATCCAGACTGGAGGAAGTAAATTAGATGGAGGCATTTGAATTGAAGGAAGGTGAACCCTGTAACATTTACAGGTGCCCGTTGTATTGCCTGTTAAAACTGCGTTAGACAAACCGTGCCCTTCACATGAACTTCCCAGTTAGAAAATGCAATTGAACTTTTGCCAGATTCGGGGAACAATGCAAAGACAGGGAAGATGCAGTGTGTGTCTTGGTCACATTTTGTTTGTGTGTGTGTGTAAACAAAGGAAATGTCAAAAGTGATCCAAATTTGCGTAGACACCATTTAATTTAATATTTTCTCATTTGTGCTGAGAATAGAGGGACGGTGGTCTGGACTTGTGTTTTCTCCCACATTTGTCACTGTTTTCTCTTCTGATGGTGTGATGTGTGTGACTTGTGAATTGCAGCAACAATAACCGGTCCTGATGTGGACTCCTGATGAGCTTGCATCACTACGCTAGCTAGCCTGTAGCAGCTCGGTTGTGGTTACACCTCAGCACAGTGTGTCACCCGAGATGTTACTATCTGGCATGGTCGTCTGCGGGCGCTATCTTTTTCACGTGCGGCGTATCTGCTCGTAGTAGAAGATACATACGTTCATCACGTGACAACGTGAGGATAAAAGAATGGTTCATGGCAAGTTTTTGGAGGCTTGTAGATATTATAGAGGCAGTCATAACATGGAAATAATTCACTAGAGTAGATATTGTAGAGACACACGCACGCACGCACGCACACGCGCGCGTAAATACAGACACGCGTACATACACACACACACACACTTTGATTATGATACAGTAGGACGTAGACATGTCAAGTGAAACTTAACAGAGTTACTGGTTAGGTTTGTTATGTATTTATGATGTTTTTTTTGCATTCATTCATTTCAGAGCCATCGGGCCAGTGGGGTTCCACAGGGAGCCATCCGAGTTGAGGCTTGCCGCTCTTTACCCAGCCTTCATCCTGCTCCATTAAAGATCTCACCATGTCCACTAGAATAATAATGTAGATACCTTAACTGTGACACGGCTATAGAGAGATATAACTGTGACATAGCTACAGAGAGATATAACTGTGACACGGCTATAGAGAGATATAACTGTGACACGGCTACAGAGAGATATAGCTGTGACACGGCTACAGAGAGATATAGCTGTGACACGGCTACAGAGAGATATAGCTGTGACACGGCTACAGAGAGATATAGCTGTGACACGGCTACAGAGAGATATAGCTGTGACACGGCTACAGAGAGATATAGCTGTGACACGGCTACAGAGAGATATAGCTGTGACACGGCTATAGAGAGATATAGCTGTGACACGGCTATAGAGAGATATAGCTGTGACACGGCTACAGAGAGATATAACTGTGACACGGCTATAGAGAGATATAGCTGTGACACGGATATAGAGAGATATAGCTGTGACACGGATATAGAGAGATATAACTGTGACACGGCTACAGAGAGATATAACTGTGACACGGCTACAGAGAGATATAGCTGTGACACGGCTACAGAGAGATATAAGAGTTTACAGTGACCCCTTTTTATAGACTTTGCCCCCATAAACTTGGTATGGTTCGTATGATTGATTGCTTTAATGAGCATTTGTTACATCTGTTATTTTATTCCAACCTCTGCACCATACTTGGTATTTAAATATTTAAATATGCTCTTACTGATGATCATCAGATCAGCGATTGGTTGTTTAGTTTCAAACCGATTACTAACTCAGAGGTGGCTTGCATGATCCCTTCCTTACGATTAAACGAAATTCCATTAATGTGGAAATCACACTCTGTGCTGCAATCGATCAATCAATCACATTTTTGACATCCGCATTTGTCACAAAGTGCTTTTTGCAAAACACCCCAAAAATTCTAAAAGCACTGCATCTGAACAATCAATCAAACTTATGTTATAAAACCCTTTTCAGATCAGCATTTGTCACCAACTTATTTGACAAAACACCCCAAACTTCTTAAAGCCACTGCTTTCAATCATCAATCAATCAGCCAGATTTATTTTCGAAACACTTTTAGCATCAGAAGTTGCCACAAAGTGCTTTTTCTAAAGTCCTTCACCTTCTCTCCCTGGATCTGTATTAACTGGCAGTTCCCACTGTGCGTCACAGAAATCAGAAAGCTTTTAGGGTGGCAGCCCCCACAACATGGAATGATCTTGAATCTGACTAACAAAAGTCAGGAGCGCTGACTTGTAGCACTGGGTGTGTCTAAAGCAACAATTAAAATATCGGAGGACCTATCGAGAATTGGGCATATTTTCTTAGTCTTTTTTAACATTTGGTTACTTATTGGCACTGGATGGTATGGTTATACGTATTTTAATTTCCCTACGTTTTGTTGCGTGTTTTTGTTGGTTGATGCTCGTCTTGGCCTGGACACTCCTATAAAATTAGATAATTTACCACAGCAAGTCTTTTTTTTGGTTAAATAATGGTTATATAAATATTAACCATATACACACATATGCCGGGCAGTAAAGTCTGTGGCTGTACACACATGTTTGTGGCAGTAAAGTCTGTGGCAGTAATGTCTGTGGCAGTAAAGTCTGTGGCTGTGAAGTCTGTGGCTGTGAAGTCTGTGGCTGTGAAGTCTGTGGCTGTGAAGTCTGTGGCTGTGGAGTTTGTGGCTGTGGAGTTTGTGGCTGTGGAGTTTGTGGCTGTAAATCCAGTCTATAGAGGTCTAGTCTAGTCTGTTCCGGGGTAGAGGCCAGTCTGTCAGGAGACATGACCCCCGCCCCTCTCTGCAAATCTCACGTTCCAGGAGCTGCCTGGGTGTGTGTGTGTATTAGAGTGTGTGCGCGTTGGTGATTGGGACTATAAGTCATGTTTGGGTTTAAGGTGGTGGTAATCAAGGCGACATTTCCCCCCAGATTAGCGTCTGTGAAGGCGAGAGGAGGTAATGAGGGAGATCATTATCATCAGTGTCTTAATGAGATAATGAGGCAGAGAGGAGATGGAAGAGACTTACGCTGCTAGCGGCTAGCGCGGCCCGCTCCCTACGTCACACCCAGATAGCTGCTAGCGCGTGGCCTGCTCCACACGTCTCATCCTGCTAGCTGCTAGCTCGCGGCCCGCTCCCTACGTCACACCCTGCTAGCGGCTAGCAAGTGGCCTGCTCCACACGTCTCATCCTGCTAGCTGCTAGCGCGCGGCCCGCTCCCCACGTCACACCCAGATAGCTGCTAGCGCGCGGCCCGCTCCCTACGTCACACCCTGCTAGCGGCTAGCACGTGGCCCGCTCCCCACGTCTCACCCAGATAGCTGCTAGTGCGCGGCCCGCTCCCCACGTCACACCCAGATAGCGGCTAGCGCGCGGCCCGCTCCACGCGTCACACCCAGATAGCGGCTAGCGCGCGGCCTGCTCCCCACGTCTCACCCTGCTAGCGTGCGGCCTGCTCCCCACGTCTTACCCAGATAGCTGCTAGCGTGCGGCCTGCTCCCCACGTCTCACCCAGATAGCTGCTAGCGTGCGGCCTGCTCCACATGTCTCACTTTGCTAGCGTGCAGACCGCTCCACACGTCTCACACATCTCACTCACTTCTCAACCTGTTTGCATTCATCTGTCTACCACTCTCTAATATTTCTTTCTTTCCCTACCTCTAATCTTGTGCTCTTCAATATATATTTGTTGCATCATTCTCTTCATGCGTGACATTGCAATGTCCCTCCTTCTCCCCTCGCTCTGGTTCTCTCTCTCGTTCTCTCTGCTTAGTGTCTTTTTCACTTTATTGTTCTTCCTTCCTCTCTCTTCTCTCCTCTTGCACTGAGGATTAGTGAGCATAGACAAAGCGTGTGTTGACTTGTTTATGCCTTTCATTAGAGTTGTCGGGTGGAACAACGTGTAATACAATTAAACATCATTAGATCTGCTAACAGTAGACCTGGGTGCTTCCGTGTCTCAGGAGGAGAGCTACCTGTGTTAAAAAGTGCTAAACAAGACACAACGTGAACTCGCCCCCCCCCCATAAATTATTTCCTACTACCGAGTTAACAAGTCTCCCACTGTAGACTCGTAATCAGATTGAAGACTTTCATCTCCGCAAATTGATTCTAAACCTCAGAATAGGGTAAGGAGAAATTCTAATTTGGCCGGTGTATGGAGTCATCCTCTGTGAGGAAGGTTAAGACTTTCAAATGTTCTGCCACTCCGGTTCCGGTTCGGAATGAACGCATCAGGGTTTCATTTTTATTTGGCTTGAATGAATCACTGTCTTCGCCTTAAACGGCACACTTAACCCTAATCCTCTGACCAGCGGCTTATATGCCCTGATCAAAAGAAGTGCATAAGCTAGGGGAAAGGGTTCCATTTTGGACATACACTGACCTAACAGGTGTCTGTAGTCATCGGACTGAAACACTCTGTTTTTCCCCGTTCCCACTCTTAATTAATCGCTGCATCTCGTTTGATTAGCCCAGCCCACATAAGCATCTAAGTGACAGAAATCAAACCATCTTATTCACTCGAGGAGATTTACAGTCTGGGGCGCTTTATGAAAGTTGTCTGTCAGATTAAGGCTAATACATTTTCAGACGAATCAGATTTAGTATCAGAATCAGCTTTTATTGCAGAGTCGGTTTACACATACAAGGAACTTGCCTTGAATTGTTGGTGCATTACAGTGCAGAAGTAAAATATTAAATCCGACATAATTAACCGTATGTAGGAGTGAAAGGGGGTGAAAATGTTTGTCAGGAATGTGCATGTCACAATGGGTGAGCTGTGTTGTCACAGGGTGTGTAGGGGAGAGCACTTCTGTGTATCATGTTGATTAGGAGCACAGCTGTTTTTAGGTTTTGCTAAGCACCGAGAATAGGTTAGTTAATCAGTGGGCTATTGAAGGTCCCTGGTTAGTGTCACAGGTGCTTGTGATTGATTTACGTTACGTTCTATGGAGGTAAGTGTGTTTGTTAAAGTTCATTCACTGTGTTAGTCCTACTGACTGATTCCTGGTTACATCCTACATTCAGTATGTTAGGTCTACTGACTGATTCTTAGTCACCTCCTACATTCAGTGTGTTAGTCCTACTGACTGATTCCTGGTTACATCCTACATTCAGTCTGTTAGTCCTACTGACTGATTCCTGGTTACCTCCTATATTCAGTGTGTTAGTCCTGCTGACTGATTCCTGGTTACATCCTACATTCAGTGTGTTAGTCCTACTGACTGATTCCTGGTTACCTCCTACATTCAGTGTGTTAGTCCTACTGACTGATTCCTGGTTACATCCTACATTCAGTCTGTTAGTCCTACTGACTGATTCCTGGTTACCTCCTATATTCAGTGTGTTAGTCCTGCTGACTGATTCCTGGTTACCTCCTACATTCAGTGTGTTAGTCCTACTGACTGATTCCTGGTCACCTCCTACATTCAGTGTGTTAGTCCTGCTGACTGATTCCTGGTTACCTCCTACATTCAGTGTGTTAGTCCTACTGACTGATTCCTGGTTACATCCTACATTCAGTCTGTTAGTCCTACTGACTGATTCCTGGTTACCTCGTATATTCAGTGTGTTAGTCCTGCTGACTGATTCCTGGTTACCTCCTACATTCAGTGTGTTAGTCCTACTGACTGATTCCTGGTTACCTCCTACATTCAGTATGTTAGTCCTACTGACTGATTCTTAGTCACCTCCTACATTCAGTGTGTTAGTCCTACTGACTGATTCCTGGTTACCTCCTACATTCAGTGTGTTAGTCCTACTGACTGATTCTTAGTCACCTCCTACATTCAGTGTGTTAGTCCTACTGACTGATTCCTGGTTACCTCCTATATTCAGTGTGTTAGTCCTACTGACTGATTCTTAGTTACCTCCTACATTCAGTGTGTTAGTCCTACTGACTGATTCCTGGTTACCTCCTACATTCAGTGTGTTAGTCCTACTGACTGATTCCTGGTTACCTCCTACATTCAGTGTGTTAGTCCTACTGACTGATTCCTGGTTACCTCCTACATTCAGTGTGTTAGTCCTGGCAGCCACAATGCCACACCAAATCCTTCCAGTCATCAACATGGTGCTCTGAGAGTAACAAAGTAATCTGCACACCCGAAATCTTTACAAAGCCGCAGCTGACATCAAGGGGTTTATTAGTAATTGATGAAAATTAGATTGAGTGCCACATTTAGATGTAAATGTGCTTATGTAATGGGTTTGTTTAACAGCAGGGAGACAAACTGTGTGAGGTTGGCTCTTAAAGACCAGCCACTTGATGGAATTTGTTCCAGCCTGCCAGACACCATTATAGACCAAACAAGGCCCTCGTCCTGGGCTAGGCTCACGGTGGGCCCAAAAAGAGGGAGAGAAAAGGGGAAGAAGAATTTTTTTGTCCACAACCTACACGATTGCCACCACACAGAATCCATTTTGTCTATTTTAGTGTATTTGTTCTGTCTGAGATGAGGCTATACATTCATAGCATCTTTACATGACTCCTATACATGACTGCTCTACATGTCTGCTCTACATGACTGCTCTACATGACTGCTCTACATGACTGCTCTACATGACTGCTCTACATGACTGCTCTACATGACTGCTCTACATGTCTGCTCTACATGACTGCTCTACATGACTGCTCTACATGACTGCTCTACATGACTGCTCTACATGACTGCTCTACATGTCTGCTCTACATGACTGCTCTACATGACTGGGCTACAGGGAACGCTGCTGTTTATTATGTGCCGAGCCGGTGTGCTACTTTGTATGCAGTGCGTGTCATAATGCCGGTAAAATGAAACAAAACATTCCCCACTATCTTTATATGACATGAAGGTTGTTCTTTGAAAAAAAACAATCTGCGGCAGCCTTGTCAGAACTGCGCCCTGATTGTTTAAGGGAGGAAGCAATTAGTGACTTTTGCGAGGGCTAAGAGATGCTCTGGGGTAGCCTCTCCCTCTCTCTCCGCTTCCACTTTTAATTAGTAAGGCAAATAACCCCTCATTATGCTAATTTAATGTAACTGCATATTTTTACCTGGGTGCCACAATCCTGATTATTGACTGTGGGAGATCAGAAGAAAGAGATGGGGGGGAGGGGAGGCTCTGGAGTGAAGAGCGAGGGGTGAAGGACGGGTGAAAGCAGGCTTTGTGTGGGTCCGGGGTGAGGTGGTGGGAGCACGCGGGCTACGCTGGGACTCTATTGGGTCTGACGTAGCTGCAGAGAGACGCACGAGCTGCTCCTGGTTTGGCTTACGGTGGGTGGAGGAGGGGAGGAGCAAGGGAGAAGTAAATAAGGAAGCGTCGTTTGACTGGTTCCTGTTTCCTGTCCGCCACTCAGATTAGTGTCCCTCTCCTGAGGTTGTTGGTGGTTGCTAGAGTGGAGGACGAGTGCGTTTTGGGAGGCGTCCCAGTTGCTGGTTCTTTGATGCATGATGGGCATGTTGTTTTTGGACACAGCAGTGAAGCTAATCCGGTGGGGTCGATCCCATTGACCTCTACGCCAGCGTCGGGGGGTGCTGCTGATGAATAACACTCTACCACCAGACGGACAGTTGAGGGGGGGTGGGGAGAGGGCGAAGCAGGACGCTCGTTAGTGCCTCGCTCATTAGGCGATAACTTATCTCCGTGGCTCGCGTCCTAACCCCTCCCGTTGAGTCACAGACCTGTGCCAGACTCCCCTGTACCTGGGCGCCCCCGTGCCCCAGCTGTTAAGCCCCCACGCCCCGATCATTACGCCCCGTGCCCCAGCTGTTAAGCCCCCACGCCCCGATCATTACGCCCCGTGCCCCAGCTGTTAAGCCCCCACGCCCCGATCATTACGCCCCGTGCCCCAGCTGTTAAGCCCCCACGCCCCGATCATTACGCCCCGTGCCCCAGCTGTTAAGCCCCCACGCCCCGATCATTACGCCCCGTGCCCCAGCTGTTAAGCCCCACGCCCCGATCATTACGCCCCCGTGCCCCAGCTGTTAAGCCCCCACGCCCCGATCATTACCCCCGTGCCCCAGCTGTTAAGCCCCCACGCCCCGATCATTACGCCCCGTGCCCCACCTGTTAAGCCCCCACGCCCCGATCATTACGCCCCGTGCCCCAGCGTGTGCTGCATGTGACAAAATGCACCTCCTTGTACTCACCTCTTTTTCCACACCTTACGATAGCTTGTACAATAATAAATGAATAATAACTAAGCTATTAACGCAAATGTCATTGCTGCATAACTATATTTATATATATATATCTATATCTGGGTACATTCTCCATTGGCCAAAGGTCAAGTAATTTGTGTTCTCTACGTTTGTTTAAAAAACAGCATAAGGTCACGCTCACCATGATTTATAAAGCCAATAATGCTGATTGGCTAATAGCCGTGGTATATGAGTCTGTATATGGAATGTATCTATGTACAGAATGATGTTCCTATTTACTGTTCTAATTACTGTTCATAGAGCAGAAAGGTGCCAAAAAACAGCTCTTAGCTGTGGTATATTGGTCTTGTACAACGCGCACGTAACTAACTGTGTCCAGATGTCTTGTGTATTGCCTAATTTAAACGATAGATAAAAGTATATGCGTTTTAAAGAAACATTCTGCTTGTCATTAAATACGTATGTTTTTCCAATAATTTGGGATGAACTACGACAACTGATAGAGATTTGAACTATGACAACTGACATAGATTTGAAAGCTGTGTGTTTTATGCATTACAGGCTAAATATTGGTTTACCGTGGAGGCACTGTCCATCTGGATCCACAGATTGGAGCAGTAGGAGGGGCTTGTGGGAGGGAGGGGCTTGTGGGAGGGGCAATACTGATCGCTTTTATTTTTCAGAAATTACCCACATAACCTGTCTGTTAATGAAGGATGAATGAAGCGTACGATTACGTTGAGGAAACACCGTCCGTTAACACCGCCCGTTAACACCGCCCGTTAACACCGTCCGTTAACACCCTCCATTAACACCTTCCATTAGCTGCATCTGTCCTCATCTGAGTCCAACACGTGACTCACCAGGCTACATTCAGACAGGATTCTGATCCGTCTCTCAATGATCATTTATTTTGACCAATCATATCTGACCTTTTCTTCAGAGTCGATAACGATTGGTCAAACGACCAACTGGCACCGTATTTACTATGTAGTGCACTACTTAAATAGATTGCCATTTTGGACACAGGATATATTGCACTGTCCACCTCCGTCCCTTACGACTACTCAAATCCACAGAGGAACCATCCATTTTTTGGTCTGAATCCTCTCAGTCCTCTGCCCGTCACCTCCTCCTTGTCCTGGCCATCCGCCATTTTGACACACGGCTGACATTTGCCTCTCCGCTCCGTCAATTACGTCTGGGCTCGGCCCCTGACATTTAACTGGACGCTAATGGTATTCCGCAGCCTCCTGCTCGCCATCTCAGCGGCGGGTGACGGGCCGACCACTTCTCTGTTCGGTAATGGCGTCTGTCGCTCACCTGTGTCTGTCGGCGCGGCCCGTGCAGCGGGTTGAAGAAGTTAACTGTTTTCGTCTACTGTCTCGAGGGTACAGAGATAGTGGAGTCTGTTCGGCCCAGATAAGGGCCCACCATCTTCTGAGCGTGCTGTACCTTCCTCTGTTGTGTTTTACAGTGATAGGAGAGATGGAGAGAGAGGGAGAGAGAGAGTGAGAAAGCGAGTGATAGAGAGTCAGGGACAGGAAGTAGAGAAATGGTAAGGTAAAGAGGGAGAGAGGTAGAGACAGGGAGACAGACATTCTTATTATTATGGAGAGACAGACTTCCTTATTATTATGGACCCTGTGAGGATTCATATCCCCTAATATTCAGGAAATGCGTTTTGTGGCGCTGATGTTGTTGTTCAGCAGGTCATCCACTCTGTACAGGATGTGGAACGTCATCATCCACTCTGTACAGGATGTGGAACGTCATCATCCACTCTGTACAGGATGTGGAACGTCATCATCCACTCTGTACAGGATGTGGAACGTCATCATCCACTCTGTACAGGATGTGGAACGTCATCATCCACTCTGTACAGGATGTGGAACGTCATCATCCACTCTGTACAGGATGTGGAACGTCATCATCCACTCTGTACAGGATGTGGAAAGTCATCATCCACTCTGTACAGGATGTGGAAAGTCATCATCTACTCTGTACAGGATGTGGAACGTCATCATCTACTCTGTACAGGATGTAGAACGTCGTCATCCACTCTGTACAGGATGTGGAACGTCATCATCCACTCTGTACAGGATGTGGAACGTCATCATCCACTCTGTACAGGATGTGGAACGTCATCATCCACTCTGTACAGGATGTGGAACGTCATCATCCACTCTGTACAGGATGTGGAACGTCATCATCCACTCTGTACAGGATGTAGATTGTCGTCATCCACTCTCTACAGGATGTAGAACGTCTTCATCCTCTCTGTACAGGATGTAGAACGTCATCATAGATTCCGTACAGGATGTAGAACGTCATCATCCACTCTGTACAGGATGTAGAACGTCTTCATCCTCTCTGTACAGGATGTAGAACGTCATCATAGATTCCGTACAGGATGTAGAACGTCATCATCCACTCTGTACAGGATTTAGAACGTCGTCATCCACTCTGTACAGGATGTAGAACGTCGTCATCCACTCTGTACAGGATGTAGAACGTCTTCATCCTCTCTGTACAGGATGTAGAACGTCATCATAGATTCCGTACAGGATGTAGATTTCCATCAAGCTTGCAGGTGCCTGACCTACCACCAGGAGTCACTAGAGCACGATGTGAAAAGGCAAGCGTCAATACCTGCACACTCAGACGTCCCTTCTTGTGTCTTTTTGTTGTTGGTAGAAATCGTTCAGGCTGCTGCCATGGCAATGCCTTCATCTATTGGTGGTCAGTGGGGTTCCATCTTCTAGTGGTTTAACCGTCACCACGGGCACCTGTCTCGCCAAACCAAACAGCTCCCCAGAATCCTCCTAGGTGTGGTTAACCAGGATGACAAATCTGTTCTGGGTGTCCTGTCTTTTCCTGCAGTACCGTCTGCTTACAGCCTTCACCGGGTTCCCTGCATCTGTTGTGGTGCCAAAGCGTTGGGCTTTCCGGCACCGATGAGGCCTCTCTCTTTCTTCAGAATCTCTCTCTCTCTCTCTCTACTTCTTCCCTCATTCTCTCTCGCTCCTTATGTCTCTCTCTCTTTCTCCTGCTCTCCTCTTTTTCCCCTCTTTCTTTCTCGCTCCCTCTGTCTCTCCTTCGCTGTCTCGTTCTTCTCGCTCTGTTTCTCTCTTTCTCTCTCCTCTCACTTTTTCCCAGCTGGCTGTTTAAGTGCTGTTTACCCATGTGATTTTTTTCCCTCTGAGATGTAATTAAGAGCTGTATCAAAGAACCGTAGTAATGATTTCATTATTTCACTCGCAGGCTAGCATGGGATATCAGCTCCTCCTTTCACCTCGCTCTCGGAGTCTGTGTGTGTGTGTTTGTGCGTGTGTGTGTGTACGGACCTGTTTTGACCCAAACTTAACTTTGAGGTCAGTGTATGTAGAAGTGGGACGGGCTTTAGAAGAGCTTGGTGCATCGATCCGCTAGATCTCACTCTGGTTGTTGGATCTTTAAGGATTAAAGTGTGTTCTGTCTACAACCGCTGAGAGCTGCCAAGACCTCGGAGACATGCACACCCAGCAAAAAGAAAGAACTTCCTGTTAGAGTGAGGGAGGTGGTATGGGAGAGTGAGGGAGGGGCTAGAGGGTAGGAGGGAGGGAGAGGGAGGGAGGGAGGAGGAGGGAGGGGCTAGAGGGTAGGAGGGAGGGAAGGAGTGAGGGAGAGGGGCTAGAGGGTAGGAGGGAGGGAGAGTGTGGGAGGGAGGGAGAGATACAAAGAGGACGGAGAAGACGTAAATGAGTAAGAGAGAGTGAAAATGCGGAATTAAAATGGAGAGACAAAATCCACCGTTCTCTGGTGTCTCTCTGCCCCTCCTTCTCCAGTGTCATTCCTCATTTAGTTGTTGTATTTACTTAGACAGAACAGTAATGAACTGTATTGGGAATTACAGTGGGTGCTTTAGAGTCCCAGTCGGACTGGTGGGACCACCTCAGGGCCACAGCTGGTGATTCTCTCCCCACTCCCCAGTCTGCTGACCACAGTCTCTCCTCACCACGGTCTCTCCTCACCACGGTCTCTCCTCACCACGGTCTCTCCACACCACGGTCTCCACACCACGGTCTCTCCTCACCACGGTCTCTCCACACCACGGTCTCTCCACACCACGGTCTCTCCTCACCACGGTCTCTCCACACCACGGTCTCTCCTCACCACGGTCTCTCCACACCACGGTCTCTCCTCACCACGGTCTCCACACCACGGTCTCTCCACACCACGGTCTCTCCTCACCACGGTCTCTCCTCACCACGGTCTCTCCTCACCACGGTCTCTCCTCACCACGGACTCCACACCACGGTCTCTCCACACCACGGTCTCTCCTCACCACGGTCTCTCCTCACCACGGTCTCTCCTCACCACGGTCTCTCCTCACCACGGTCTCTCCTCACCACGGTCTCTCCTCACCACGGTCTCTCCTCACCACGGTCTCTCCACACCACGGTCTCTCCACACCACGGTCTCTCCACCCACGGTCTCTCCACACCACGGTCTCTCCACACCACGGTCTCTCCACACCACGGTCTCTCCTCACCACGGTCTCTCCTCACCACGGTCTCTCCTCACCACGGTCTCTCCTCACCACGGTCTCTCCTCACCACGGTCTGTCCTCACCACGGTCTCTCCTCACCACGGTCTGTCCTCACCACGGTCTGTCCTCACCACGGTCTGTCCTCACCACGCTCTCTCCTCACCACGCTCTCTCCTCACCACGCTCTCTCCTCACCACGGGGTCTCCACACCACCGAGGATGCCGTGTTAGCTGTCACCAAATTATATCTTCAATATGGCGTTAGCCTGATCTATTTAGCGATTAGCCTCTGTTGACAGCTTCAGCATGGGCTCCTAGGCAGGAAAAGCATGCCATTGGTGTATCCAGGGGTTAATCCTGACTCCTGGGGATTGTTTATGGTTGGCCACTAACATACCAGCTTCAAAAGAACGGATTACGTGTCTCAGATTTTAAAACATGTTTTAAATTTTTTGTGCCAAAACAGTTTTTGGTCGTTTTTTTTGTTATGTTTTATAGTTGACAGCATTTGTGCTAATGTTACCTATCCGTGTGTACCAATACAACCCCAAAGTAATTGCTTTTTATTGAAATAAAATGCTTGACTCCTACAGTACTAATGGAGGATGCTTTATGTTGTTCCTTCCTTTTCGTTGTCTGTGGAATAACAGCATTTTTTTTTAAATATATATGGATATTTAAAAGTGGATATTGTGCTTTATTTATATATATATATCACAGTTGTGAAACATAAAAACGTAGTTGTATCTGATTTGAACCCAGGCTGCTGTATAACATTCACTGGGGAATCCAGTGGATTAGAGTGCTGGACAAGCCACAAATAGCACCATTAAAGCCAAATGGTTTGGAGACACTTTGACCTTCAGTGCCCTGTCAGTATAGAGTAGGTCCAGTCAAACCTGGGGCAAGTTTCTGAGCTTCAAACAGAACCGCGGGCCGACTATGGACCAAGGTCAGAGACGTTGGGCCTGTGGAGATGTGTGTGTGTGTGTGTGTGTGAAAACAACACTTTTAAAAAGAGCAGAGTGACAAACAGCCAGACTGAATCACCCACTCTAAGGAAGGGTTTTGTGTGCATGTGTGTTTTGTATTTCTATCTCTTTCATTGAGAGGTTTAGTCAGAAAGAAAAGTTGAGGAAGACACACACACACACACACACACACACATACACGCTTATACACACACACACACATACACGCTTATACACACACACGCTTATATACACACACACACACACATGCACGCTTATACACACACACGCTTATACACACACACACACACACACACACACACACACACTGGATATGGAGGACTTGCAGAAAGGGCTGGTCTGGGGAATGGTATTGGCTTCTGTATTTTATGAGCATATTGATGAACTCTGTGGAAGACAAACGATCAATGAAACCATATCAGATTCTGGTGCGTCCGTGAATTGTATGTGTACTGGACACAGTCTTTTTCTTGTGGCAAAAGACTGATCTCAATCAGTACCTGCAGGGTTTTGGATCCCACAAATCCTGATCTGGTTGGTTGGGGTTAGAATTAGAGTGTAGGCTGGTTGTAGATTTGTGCCTCTGTATTCAGCCACTAGCTCTGCAATGTGTTTAATTTGCCTCCATGTGAACGACTGCAGAGTGGGATAATGTGTCCTGGCAGGCCTGCATGCTGAGGGAGGAAATGACCGTATTTATCTAGCCACCTCTACTTCCTTTCATTTGTCTGATATTTTCTTCCCCCTCCTCAGTATTGACTGACTGAGACAGGCAGAGACAGTGGTGTAGTTGTGGGGTGGTGTAGTTGTTGTAGGGTGGTGTAATTGTTGTAGGGTGGTGTAATTGTAGGGTGGTGTAGTTGTGGGGTGGGGTAGTTGTGGGGTGGTGTAGTTGTAGGGTGGTGTAGTTGTTGGGTGGTCACGTGGTGTAGTTGTAGGGTGGTCACGTGGTGTAGTTGTGGGGTGGTGTAGTTGTTGTAGGGTGGTGTAGTTGTGGGGTGGTGTAGTTGTGGGGTGGGGTAGTTGTTGGGTGGTCACGTGGTGTAGTTGTAGGGTGGTCACGTGGTGTAGTTGTGGGGTGGTGTAGTTGTTGTAGGGTGGTGTAGTTGTGGGGTGGTGTAGTTGTGGGGTGGGGTAGTTGTTGTGGGGTGGTGTAGTTGTAGGGTGGTGTATTTGTAGGGTGGTGTAGTTGTAGGGTGGTCACGTGTTGTAGTTTTAGGGTGGTGTAGTTGTGGGGTGGAGTAGTTGTGGGGTGGAGTAGTTGTGGGGTGGAGTAGTTGTGGGGTGGTGTAGTTGTGGGGTGGAGTAGTTGTGGGGTGGAGTAGTTGTGGGGTGGTGTAGTTGTGGGGTGGTGTATTTGTAGGGTGGTGTATTTGTAGGGTGGTGTAGTTGTAGGGTGGTCACGTGGTGTAGTTGTAGGGTGGTGTAGTTGTGGGGTGGGGTGGTGTAGTTGTAGGGTGGTGTAGTTGTAGGGTGGTCACGTGGTGTAGTTGTAGGGTGGTGTATTTGTAGGGTGGTGTAGTTGTAGGGTGGTCACGTGGTGTAGTTGTAGGGTGGTGTAGTTGTAGGTTGGTGTAGTTGTTGTGGGGTGTAGTTGTGGGGTGGAGTTTGGTGTTTTGGTAAGACAAGCATCGGTAGGAGAGAATTGGGATGCCGTGTGGAGCTCAGGATGCTGTTCTGAAGCGTTCAGCCCGGCTGGTTTAAGACAGACACACACGTTGGCCACACTGCCATATCTGCCTATTGGCTGACAACAGCTTTCCTAGATCACTGGGGCCAAGTCTTACAGTAGAAGTGTTTCAGGCTCCCAGGGTGTTTCTCCTTTCAGATGAAAACACAGAGGGATCAGTGTGAAAGAAATAGAGAAAGGATGAAGAGAGAGAGAGACAGAGAGGAAGAAAAGAGAGCGTGGAAGCCCTGGCTCTTAAAGCTGAGCTCTTTGGAGGAGATGAGAAGAGTCCTCTCTTTTGCCCTCTCGGCCTCCCCCTCTCTTTCCCTCCCTCCCTCCCTCCATCTCGTCCTCCCTCTGTTTGCCTGTCGAGCGAAGGAGTCATAGGTGACCTCTATGTCTCGCTACCTGTGCTCGGATTAACGGATTTCCCGGCAGGGAGAGAGAGAGAGAGCTGTTTTCAGGGCGAGAGAGATTGAGGGAACAGGTCGCTATCAGCCGCACATCTCCTGACACTCTGAGGGTCTGAGTGGGATATGAAATTCCTCCTAATGCAATGGGCAGCACCCCTGTCCTGGTCTGGGTCCAACTGCTGCGAAAGGGTGGGTGTTTGTGGGTGGAAGAGTATTGGAGTGGCGTATAGACTCACGCAGTCATCTGAACGAGCAATAGTGCACCCCTGGTAATGGTTTAACCCGATTTAACAAATATCACCACAGCCCAAAATATTCTTTAAACATTTATGCAATTAAAATAAACAGAAATGCAATTTGCTCACAGGGAGAATGTTAGCGAAAACCCATCATTGCCATCACCAAAAAAATTGCATAAAACATGGGGAATAAAAATAATTCAACAATCGTTATTAAATTGGATGGGTCCAACCTTCTATAAATATTCAAAACTTGGGTTGGCCTTCAGAAGAAAAAAGGCAGACTACTGATGGCCATCAGTCCGGGAGGGGTTGAAATCAACAAGTACATCAGCGCCACCCACAGGCAACTGGCAAGTGGACCATCTACAAATGGAGAAGATTCAGACACATTGGTCTTCTACACAGGACAGGTTGTCACACTAAATTTAGGCTAATAGCTGATGGAAAAATGTTCACAGAAGTCTCTAAGTTCCCCAGGGTTACTTAAAAGGGATCTACAGGCCTGTCTTGACACAATCCATATTGAAGTGTATGAGTTAACTGACAGAAGTGGAAGGTCCGGAAGGAAGATGCCTATGCTGTCAGAAAATAATATGACATGACTGACGTTTGCCTAACAATACCTGTCACGACTCCCTCCGCTCTACTGCCATCTACTGGCAGGCTTTGGCGTTCATTGTCACCAGCTAACTAGCGGCCACCGCCCCCTCATTATCACATTGTCTTGTCTCGCCATTACACACACCTGGTGTCCATTCCCTCATTAGTGTCTTATATAGGCTTCCTGTGTTTGGTCATGTCTTTGTGTGGTATTGTCTTACGTTACGTGTGTTTGTATGAGTTTGCTTAAAGTCTCAGTGCCACTACTCGCTTGTAACAGGTTTGCCTTTAGGGCAGGTTTGCCTTTTTGAGCAGGTTGGCAGATCTGCCCTAAAGACCAAATGGACGTTATCGGTTGGGTATGTAGGTGGAGCTTTTTATTTTGAATAAACAGGCCGAATGCTCTAAAAGGATTTTTGACTAACGTTAGTAATTACTTTACTATGACCATAACACCAAACCTACCCTTAACCCCTACACTTAATTTAACCAGATAGCTAGCTAACTAACGCTGATCTTAACTGTTTTTAATGGATATGTCAGTTAAGGAACATCCGAGTTGTGACAAGCTCCGCTCTCGTCAAGTCAAACAATCACTTCCGCCTTCAGGGGCAAATCTATGTCGAGAACACGAGTATCATGATGAAATATGCGATTGAAATATTGAGCTTGAGGTGGAGCAGTCAGGGAGTGGGTTGCCCTAATCCTGTGTGAGACACACGGCCAAGCCAGGGCAAATACAGACAGATAGAGAAAGACCGAAAAAGAGAGAGCGACAGAGAGACAGCCAACGTGGAGAAGTCCAGTGTCTGATTGTTAGTTTGTCATTAGTTTGATGAGCCAACTGACTAAATCCTCAGGTTCGTGTCGAGATCTGCCAGCCCTGAGCACACAGATCCGAGAAAGGGCTGTGCTGGAAAACAAAAACGAACCCTGGGAACGCACAATCCTGCCAAAGAACGGCTAAAGCTTTGAGCTTTAAGGATTTGACATTGTCTGGGTTCTGCGACTGAACTCACCTCTCTGCAGACGCTCACTACGCACGCCCGCTCATGATCGTTCTGTAATATGCCCGGTTTCCTCGGCTCACTGAGTCCCACCCCCAGAAAAAGCCAAATGGAACCACAGATAACCCCAGACAAAGCATCACGTGGGCGCTGCTGGTAGCTGCTGTCCGTGGTGCTAAAGGTCTGTGTGTCGTAGTAGCTGCTGTTCAGACCGGTCCTGTGGCTCTAGGTACAGTAGCCGCTGTCCATGGTACTGAATATCTCTGTTACTGAGTAGCTGCTGTTCAGACCGGTCCTGTGGCTCTAGGTACCGTAGACGCTGTCCATGGAACCTCTTCTGGAGTTTGTCATTTATCAGAGCCAGAGGTTATGGAGTCCTGCAGAAGCAATGTCCTCTTATTTTTACCCACAATGCAGTTATGATTCTTTTGAGTTGAGAATACCAACCTGACACTTGGTGTCAGAAATCAATAGGCTTCTAGTCTTTTATGCATCAGAGACTGTCTGCCATGCTTGATATACTCTACATTTTCCCCGGTTTGTCACTGGGCATGCCAAAATGTTATAAAAATAGGAGTTTTGTGTATACAGAACACTTCACCAAGGCAGTAAAATTGTAAAATTGCTCCTTGCAAAATGTTTCCATTTGGAAAATAAACATCAGGCATTTGTGAACAAGCGCCTAATATGCATTAATTGGCCGTGTGTGTGTGTGTGTGTTGGGGGGGGATGGGGGGGAATGTGCAGGGTTTCAAATCAATCTAATTTATTTTATAAAGCCCTGGTCACAGTACTTCGACACCATCTTTTAAAAAGCAACCTGCAAATCATTGGACAGTGGCTACGAACAACTCCCTAGCAGAGTTGTAAACCTAGAGAGGAACCAAATTCTGAGTAACCGCTGTCTGGGTCCAGGTAACCACCGTCTGGGTCCAGGTAACCGCTGTCTGGGTCCAGGTAACCACTGTCTGTGTCCAGGTCACCGCTGTCTGGGTTGTTTAGCACTTTTTAGGTTATTGTACGATGGTGCGGCAGATCAGTATTCACCAGAGGAAGCTCTGTAGCAGAGTTACTGATCCACCCATGTTAAAGAAACGTCCCGAAGGGGAAATGCAGTCATTACTAAGGATCCCTGACAACTCCCAGAATTCCATTTGGACTGGCCCCCGGAGGACGGTGTGAAAGCTCTAGGGGAATTCTGTCAAGTCTGTGTGTTTAAGTATTCTTATCTTTCAGTGTGCGTGTGTGTGTGTTGAATTACTTGTGTGGAGATAATTTTGATGCAGCACTACTTTGATGCAGTGCCTCATAAAACAGGGGTTAGAGGTCAGGGTTTTCTCGCAGTACACAGGCTAACAGGTTGTGTTAGTATACAGGCTCACTAACAGGTTGTGTTAGTACACAAGCTCACTAACAGGTTGTGTTAGTACACAGGCTCACTAACAGGTTGTGTTAGTACACAGTCTCACTAACAGGTTGTGTTAGTACACAGTCTCACTAACAGGTTGTGTTAGTACACAGGCTCACAAACAGGTTGTGTTAGTACACAGGCTCACAAACAGGTTGTGTTAGTACACAGGCTCACAAACAGGTTGTGTTAGTACACAGTCTCACTAACAGGTTGTGTTAGTACACAGTCTCACTAACAGGTTGTGTTAGTACACAGTCTCACTAACAGGTTGTGTTGGTACACAGGCTCACTAACAGGTTGTGTTAGTACACAGGCTCACTAACAGGTTGTGTTAGTACACAGGCTCACTAACAGGCTGTGTTAGTACACAGGCTCAAACAGGTTGTGTTAGTACACAGGCTCACTAACAGGCTGTGTTAGTACACAGGCTCACTAACAGGTTGTGTTAGTACACAGGCTCACTAACAGGTTGTGTTAGTACACAGGCTCACTAACAGGTTGTGTTAGTACACAGGCTCACTAACAGGTTGTGTTAGTACACAGGCTAACAGGTTGTGTTAGTACACAGGCTCACTAACAGGTTGTGTTAGTACACAGGCTCATTAACAGGTTGTGTTAGTACACAGGCTCACTAACAGGTTGTGTTAGTACACAGGCTCACTAACAGGTTGTGTTAGTACACAGGCTCACTAACAGGTTGTGTTAGTACACAGGCTCACTAACAGGTTGTGTTAGTACACAGGCTCACTAACAGGTTGTGTTAGTACACAGGCTCACTAACAGGTTGTGTTAGTACACAGGTTCACTAACAGGTTGTGTTAGTACACAGGCTCACTAACAGGTTGTGTTAGTACACAGGCTCACTAACAGGTTGTGTTAGTACACAGGCTCACTAACAGGTTGTGTTAGTACACAGGCTCACTAACAGGTTGTGTTAGTACACAGGCTCACTAACAGGTTGTGTTAGTACACAGGCTCACTAACAGGTTGTGTTAGTACACAGGCTCACTAACTGGTTGTGTTAGTACACAGGCTCACTAACTGGTTGTGTTAGTACACAGGCTCACTAACTGGTTGTGTTAGGACCAAGGCTCACTAACAGGTTGTGTTAGTACCAAGGCTCACTAACAGGGTGTGTTAGTACACAGGCTAACAGGTTGTGTTAGTACACAGGCTCACTAACAGGTTGTGTTAGTACACAGGCTCACTAACAGTTTGTGTTAGTACACAGGCTAACAGGTTGTGTTAGTACACAGGCTCACTAACTGGTTGTGTTAGTACACAGGCTCACTAACTGGTTGTGTTAGGACCAAGGCTCACTAACAGGTTGTGTTAGTACCAAGGCTCACTAACAGGGTGTGTTAGTACACAGGCTAACAGGTTGTGTTAGTACACAGGCTCACTAACAGGTTGTGTTAGTACACAGGCTCACTAACAGGTTGTGTTAGTACACAGGCTCACTAACAGGTTGTGTTAGTACACAGGCTCACTAACAGTTTGTGTTAGTACACAGGCTAACAGGTTGTGTTAGTACACAGGCTCACTAACAGGTTGTGTTAGTACACAGGCTAACAGGTTGTGTTAGTACACAGCCTCACCCTAACCAATGTCCCAACGGCGTTAATTCTACCAGGTCGTGTCCAAGGACTGGACTGTTTTAGTGACCATGGTCGGTTTCAAATAGCGGCTGGTTAAAAAAAAACCTGTGTTTGTTGGAGTGCAAGCGATCGCGTGTGTGTGTGATTGTGAGTGTGTGTGTGTGACTGTGTGTGTGTGTGTGTCAGTGCGAGACCATAGAGAAGGAGAAGTGTGACGGTTTGTTTCAAGGATTTGGAGCAGAACTGAGGTTGCACTAGGGGCCGGGTGTTCCTCGTACCTTCTTCTGTCTCTTCCTTTTTCTCCCCCCCTCCCCCCACTCTATTCCTCCCCCTCTCGTTCCAGATGAGCATGGGTAAGGCAACAGGGACTTGACGGTGAATGCATTCAAACATTTGTGTGTTAGCCTCCAGACTAAGTTAAGGGGTTACGTGCGTGTGCCTGTCTGTGTGTGTGTGTCTGTGTGTCTGTGTCTGTGTGCCCGTGCATATGTGTGTGTGTGTCTGTGTGTGTGTGTGTGTGTCTGTGTGCCCGTGCGTGTGTGTGTGTGTGTGTCTCTCTGTGTGTGTGTCTCTCTGTGTGTGTGTCTCTCTGTGTGTGTGTCTCTCTGTGTGTGTGTCTCTCTGTGTGTGTGTCTCTCTGTGTGTGTGTCTCTCTGTGTGTGTGTCTCTGTGTGTGTGTGTCTCTCTGTGTGTGTGTCTCTCTGTGTGTGTGTCTCTCTGTGTGTGTGTGTCTCTGTGTGTGTGTGTGTGTGTGTGTGTCTCTGTGTGTGTGTGTGTGTGTGTGTGTGTGTGTCTGTGTGTGTGTCTGTGTGTGTGTGTGTCCGTCTGTGTGTGTGTCTGTGTGTGTGTCTGTGTGTGTGTCTGTGTGTGTGTCTGTGTGTGTCTTTGTGTGTCTTTGACAACGAGTGATGGGATGTTACTCTCCAACCGAAGCATTTCTTTCATGTTAAACACTTGTGGTCAGGGCTTCCCCATGAGAAGAGCAGAGACCAAATCCAAGATCAAAGTCAACATGGAGTGTTTTTCTCCGTGTCTTCCTGGGGCCCCTGGTGCCTGGATAGTTCATAGTTATAAATAATACTATCCTCTGGAAATAACATGGGATTTCAAGGTGATAATCAAAACAATAAAAGTATACTTTTGTTTTCCTTCTCTTAACACACGCACACACGCACACACACACATAACCTCCCTCGCACACATCAACATGCACGCACAGAACCTCCCTCGCACACAACAACACACACACAGACACACACATATATTTGCTAAACAAGCATGGTTCTACAGGGCCCTTGAGGTATATTGTTTCTGTTGACTCCAGCAAGTACAGCCACATTAGGAATCCCACCGTTGGTTCCCACTCACAGGAGCTGCTGTGTTGAGCTACAATGATGGATGTAGATTAGATAGAAAGCATCTGCCTCCTGGCTGACGGTAAGCTTTCGGGTCTATTATGTCGGTCTAGTCCTCCGGCAGTCTGGCCTCGGGATGCAGCCGTGAATATGGACTGTGTACAGCAGTCAGGTCAGCTCCACCTCCACGTTAGGCTGGGAATCGGTCGACTAAGCCACTGGATGTCTGGAATTCAGAACCACATGGGACATTTTATAAATTGTCCGAACTCTATTAACATGTGGTGGTCAGCTCCGTGTAATGATGCCGCTGACAGAGTGAGAGCGAATGCAAAGAGAGAGGGAGAAATAGAGAAGGAGAAATAGAGAATGGGAAAAGAGCGTGAGAGAGAGAGAGTGAGAGAGAATGCCGGCGACATAAGGAGGGGGGGAGAGACGGAAAAGAGACATAGAGGAAACGAGACTCTGTGAACCATGTTGATTTTAATTAATCTCCTCTGTTAACGTAGTATTTTTAGCCGTATTGTGGAGCGTGGTGCATCTGGTCGCCGTGGCCCCTGGGATACCCCGGCAGCCTGTAAACGCCCCTCCTCCTGCTCCCCCCCACGCTCCTCCCCCAGTCGCCAACTCTCCCTCACACTCTCTAACCGTCTCGCTCCTTCTCACGTCTCTCCCTGTCTCTCTCCCTGTCTCTCTCCCCTGTCCCTCTGTTCTGAGCTCGGGGGATATTTCTAGTTGCACTTCGTTCACAGAAGGCTTACAGGGGCGTCGGCGTCGTTGACAGACTGATCTAGAGGGCTTTGAGGGAGTTTTCAGACCACCTCACTTCCTCCATGTTTTGTTCTGTCACAGGCTGAATATATATTATTGATTAACTTTTTTTTTGCCGTCACTCTACACACATAATACCTCATAGTGACAAGGCGAGAAAACAGGTCTTGAAACCAATGGCGATTTAAGAAATTTGGTTCCACATTTCAGAATGCTTGTCAGAGTGAACATTTCTCAGAGATATGTGTTGAGGCATTGAGCTGGAAATCATTATTAAACATTAGGTTGTAAAATGGATGAATTTTGGTACCTCATAGACTTATACTAGAGTTGGCCGGTTCACCAAACAAATTAATTGGGCAAGAAGGGCAGTGATTTGGGAGGGAACCAATATTTCTAATGGCCCCTCTAACAGAGCGTCAGAGTTCTTCTGTAGAGATGGGAGAACATGCCAGAATGGCAATAATCTCTGCAGCACTGAAAAAGTGAACCCTCTATGGTAGAGTGACCAGATGTAAGCCACTTTTGAGTACCTGGCATATGACATCCTGCCGGAAGATCTGTGAGAGCATGAGGAAAACGATCTCCTGATGAGACCAAAGTCAACCTATTTGGCAATTAGCTACGTCTGGCGAACACACTGTTGCGCTTTGCTAATGTCATCAAGAGGCTTGGTGGTGGGAGCATCATGCTATGGGAATGCTTCTCAGTGGCATTGAGAAATTCAGGTTGTGGAAAACATGAATAAAATGAAACACAGAGCGGTCCTTAAAGAAAATGATCCAGACCATACAGAACCTGATATTGGGGAAAGATTATTATTTCAGCATAGCATCAACGTAAAGCAGAGCCAAGACAATACTAGAGTGAATTTGGGACAAGACTGAGTGGCCCAGCCAAAATCCAGCCTTGGATCCAAATGCATAATTCGAAATTATGTCTAATTCCCAATAAAATGTGGATAAATTCTCAAAACGTTCTGTAGGCACCCCTGCTCTCTCAATTTCTCTCTTACATTACCCCCCTCTACCTCTACATACTTCTCTACCACTTCTCTCAATCTACCCCATCGCCAAACTTAATACATTTCTTTCTCTACCACGTTTCAATGACATTCTAAATGTAAAGGCCTTTGTCTGCATGGGATAACGTGTTAAAATAAATTCAAAGCAAGTATAAAAAACACAACAGATTCTAACACACTATTGTAAACTATTTTGTGTAAAATTGCAAAAGGTCACAATAATTAATGGCAGGGTTCATTTACAGATGAGATGGATATTGGACATGTTTAAAATGTGTTTTTCCTCTGCTGGTTGCACTTTTCTTAGTACATCTCGTTGCTGTGATTGTACTTTGTGGGTACATCAACAGATTCAGTATTTCACCGGTGCCTGATTTGATTAGAAATGGTTTGGAGGTGACCTCGCGGAACGACCAAATGTGCTGTAATTTCGGAACTGGTGGGAAATACCTTCGAATTGTAGCAGAAAGTCTGCGTTTTAACCCTGGAGTCATTGTGTCAGTTCACGTCTTTCATTCTCTATCTATTTGTTATATCTAAAAAAGCAAAGGGGTTCAGTTAGCTGTTAGAATAGCCCAACCAGTGATGACAGAGTTGCCTAGCAGCACAGGGTCACGACCCCAGAAACAGGGTGATGGATTTAACAGCTCCCTGTTAGTCGGCGGCCTCTCAGACATCGATGCCAGCAAGCCTTCGGCTCACTGGTTCAAATCCAGCCAAGCTAAATGCATTGCTCAAGGGCATTTTGGCAGCGAGTTGCATTGGAGATGTTGACGCCAGCATCCAAACTGGCAGGGATCCTGACACGGCGCCTCGTGGCTTCAGATACCCCCAGGGTCTGGGGTCATATGTATTCATCTCACGCAGGGTGGACGCGCTGGTCCAGTTTGAATGTGCCAAAACCTGAATTAGAAAGTGAACAAACAGGACCTGCTCTCCGTTCAGCTTCCATACAGACAGCCTGAAGACTAAAGCAGCTTTACCTGAACTATTTTGTCCTAAGGCGACATAGTAACCGTTATCTCACAACCATGAGGACCCAGGAGGTCTGGTAGCTCTGGTTGTCGGGTTCAACTTTTTGACGAGTTGATGGTTGAGCTGTGGCCATGGTTTCGGCTGGACATTATAAGGGCTTTCACACTGTGTTATGCCACTGGTAGATCTGATATGTAGGGAAGAAATACCCTGAAACCTCTGCACACGTTTGGCTCCTGTTCGTAATAGGCTCTTTATGGACTAAAATACTTCCTATGTTTTTAAAGAGGCTGTTAAATAACGGCCTTGTGGACTTTGTTTTGTGGGTTAACTTACAAAAGCAGGGTTTTTGTGAAGTAGATAATTGGCACAACCCAGCCCACCCGCTGTCCCGGCTGTAGCCCGTTATCAGAGTCAGTCAGAGGGCTTGGTGGTTCTGGATCACTAGGTGCAATAAATGGGCACTTCTGTGGCGTTCACAGTGTATAAAATGTCTTCCTCCACCTGAGGCAGCCGGTGTGCACGACCCGAGTCGGGAAACGCAAGCGAACATTTGTTATTCCGTTAGGCGATTTGTTTCCTGCTTTGGTTTTTACGTTACTCCGCATCAACCCCAGCTAGCAGCTAAGTCGTCCAACTGCCATTTGTCGTATCGTCGCCTGAGTTAAAGAACACTACTCTGAATGGCCTGCTTGTCTCCTCAGGCTAGATTGGACGTTTATTCTGAGGATGTTTGTTGAAATAGCCAGAGGCCTGTTATCTCGGACGTTAAAGCTCGGATGTTCACAAACAAGGTGCGAGCGTCATTACCGGGTCGATCATATCTGAGCAGCGCGCAAGACAAGTAGCCGGCTAGAATTGGGCAGCGGATAAATCGGAGGCGACGAGCTGCCGCGAGCCTTCTCCGTAGAAAGTGGACGTAGAACAAATACGCGAAGCGGACGTAATCTGAACGTGCGTACGGGCGGCTGGATCACGGACGAGATACTCGCCGAGGTCCACCGTCCTCAGATGGGCCGCTTCAGCGCGTGTTAAAGGTTGTTCAGTCACGTTAGCCCAATAATTACCACACTGATTAACCCCGAACCGGCGCTAAGGAAAGTAATGTCATCGCAGCCGTTCTGCTCCGGGGCCGATCAGTGTGTGGAAAACGGAGACATGTTTGTACACGGTCAATAAACCAGAGCACCTCTCTGATTACGTGCGCTCTGGGCACGTCCCCGACAAGGCGTCCGAGCTCCTCATATCAATTAGGGTGCATGACGATCTTAGTGGATTTAACTATTGCTGGTCCATGAGGTCATCTAAGTGGAATTAGCTCGTTTCTTTGAAAGTGATGCCGGATAAGGTTGACCAGGAGTACTTCCTGTTTGATCCTGGTTGTCAAGGGGACAATTCTACTGGGCCGCATGATTGTATAAAATTATGTTATAGGGCTGTATCTATAGTACTGTGTTTGGAGAACTGTCACTGTAGTTTAGGGTACTAGGTTTGAACTACAAAATGTATGTGTGCCAGTTGGTCAATATGTGTGTGTTTGTGTGTGTGCTCTGTCCCAGAGCCAATGTGTGATGGCAGCAAAAGGGCTGTTTGGTTTGGTCTCAGCTGGGAGCATGTCAGCTCAGACAACGAGCAGGCAGCCATTGGCTCAGCTAGTAGCACAGATGACCGAGCAGGCAGCCATGTGCTGAGCTAGTAGCACAGATGACCGAGCAGGCATTCATTGGCTCAGCTAGTAGCACAGCAGGCAGCCATTGGCTCAGCTAGTAGCACAGCAGGCAGCCATTGGCTCAGCTAGTAGCACAGCAGGCTCAGCACTTTATATTGTCTCTGACTTCTAGTCATGTTGAACTCCCACTGTAAGCTTGGACTAGGTCTGAATGGTGTCTAGATCTTGGACAGACAATGCTCTAGAACCCTGTTTCCATGGACACATGGCGTGGTAGGGCTGAGTTGCCCTTCTCTCCCTGTGAGGTCATCTGGTGCCGGGTTGCTTCATTGGCACTGGGAGGTGTCCCTGGCGTTGCCCGGTTCAATCTGTCCCTCAGATGGTGCTTTTGGACGACCCGGAGGCATAAGGGGGTGGGCCTGGTCCAGACGTGCCCCAGCCTGTGTACCTCTCCTGGGCGGAGTCTGTCCTCACAACCCCTGGCAGGGTTCTGGAGTCTTCCCAGGGGCTTTCCGAACCAGACCTCTGGGAGAAAGCGGAGTGGACTTTATCTGTAAGGTGCTCAAGTCAAAATATGCAGAGTTGCGTTTCATTGGAGAAGCAGGTTCCTTGTCATTTCAGTTTGCCGTTGATTCTGAAGCCCGCCTTCTTCCAAACGGCGCACCTTTGAAACCTTCTATTTGAGTGATTTAGCAGAAGCTCTTTTCCAGAGCTGCGTACATTGGAGAATGCGTACATTATCATACATGTTTAATACTGTCCCCCTGTGGGAATTGAACCGCCAACCCTAACAAGGCAGGCCTCATGCCCTGACAACTGAGACCTACTCCGACCACAAGTGTCTCTCTTTCTTTTTTACCTCAGATCCACATGTGTGTTTTACATCACCTTCTTCCTCCTCACCCCTGTTCCATCTGTCTTTTTCTCTTTTCGTCTCCATTGTTCTGTTTTTCATTCCAGCAGTTTGTCTCTATCTGCATGTCTGTGTGTGCGTGTGTGTGTGCGTGTGTGTCACGATTGGTGTGGTGGCGTTGCTACACTTCCATTTCGGTGATCCACTTCCGTGTTTTTGTTCTCACTAGCTGTGATTACTTCCTCTTTCACGTGGTCACAGCTGTTAGTAATCTGTCACTTTAAATGGGATATAAGAGGGTCGCGAGCAGTGCACTCGTTGCTTCGCATTGTTCTATGTCACACGTTGTTGGTAGGTGAGTGTTTGTTTATGTGGATTCGTCGCTGTGTTGGGTTTTGTAGTTGTCGCTTTATGTAAGCGCACTTTTGTTTCTCACAGTGTCTATTTAGTTCCACCATTTGTTGTCGTGTTTGTTTTTATTTAATAAACTACACGAAACGGAATTACCAAGCTCTGCAATTGGCTTCAACCGCACTACACCACCCTGGTTCCAGTGACAGAATGGCTGCCAACAAAATAGCCAGCGGAGCCTGATGGTGAGTGGATTCTCGCCAGCATCCACGATGGCTCCCGCCGAAGGATGAAGATGACCGTTGCCCACGGAGCAGTGGGACTGGCGTCACGCCAGCGCCGAAGATGGCTGTTGGCGCCTCCGTGCTCAAGATGGCGGTTATGAGCCACCAATGCAGCTATCAGGGCCCACAATGGCTGCCGTCCTTCCCGCCCACAATGGCTGGAAGGCCCAAGAGGCTGCACCCGCCCACAATGGCTGCCGCATCCCAAAAAGGCTTTGGGGGAGCTAAATGGCTGCCGGGAGGACCGCCCACAATGGCTGCCCACGGCCCCTGGTGCTGCATGACCAGCCACCCAATGGCTGCCTGGGCTGCAGACAGGGGGAGAAACCCCGCAGCTACAGCCACAACCCCCGCCACGAAGACCCTTTTCGCCACCTACGTCAGGGACAGAAAAACCCCCGGAGGGGGTTGGATGAACAGCCCACGGCTGTTCACGAGGACGTGGTGGAGGACATGGCTGGACTTCCAGGAGCCTGCGCCCGAGATGGTCGCCACCACGCCTGCGCCTGAGATGGTTGCCGCCACGCCAGCGCCCACGATGGCTCCCGCCGTCACGCCAGCGCTCAAGATGGCTGTTGCTGTCACGCCAGCGCCCAAGATGGCTGCGCCGCCCCGCCAGCGCCCAAGATGGCTGCCGCCACGCCAGCGCCCAAGATGGCTGCCGCCGTCACGCCAGCGCCCAAGATGGCTGCCGCCACGCCAGCGTCCACGATGGCTCCCGCCGTCCCGCCAGCGCTCAAGATGGCTGTTGCCGTCACGCCAGCGCTCAAGATGGCTGCCGTCGTCCCGCCAGCGCTCAAGATGGCTGCCGTCGTCCCTCTAGCGCCCAAGATGGCTGCCGCCGTCTCGCCAGCGTCCACGATGGCTCCCGCCGTCCCGCCAGCGCTCAAGATGGCTGTTGCCGTCACGCCAGCGCTCAAGATGGCTGCCGTCGTCCCGCCAGCACTCAAGATGGCTGCCGTCGTCCCGCCAGCGCCCAAGATGGCTGCCGCCGTCCGCCAGCGCTCAAGATGGCTGCCGTCGTCCCGCCAGCGCTCAAGATGGCTGCCGTCGTCCCGCCAGCGCCCAAGATGGCTGCCGCCGTCTCGCCAGCGTCTGGCTCCCGCCGTCACGCCAGCGCTCAAGATGACTGTTGCCGTCACGCCAGCGCTCAAGATGGTTGCCGTCGTCACGCCAGCGCCAAGATGGCTGCCGTCGTCCCGCCAGCGCTCAAGATGGCGGCCGCCGTGCCAGCGTCACGCCAGCGCTCAAGATGACTGTTGCCGTCACGCCAGCGCTCAAGATGGTTGCGCCACGCCAGCGCCGAAGATGGCTGTTGCCGTCACGCCGGCGCTCAAGATGGCGGCCGCATCGCGCCCACAATGGCTGCCGCATCGCCGCCCACAATGGCTGCCGCATCGCCGCCCACAATGGCTGCCGCATCGCCGCCCACAATGGCTGCCGCATCGCCGCCCACAATGGCTGCCGCATCGCCGCCCACAATGGCTGCCGCATCGCCGCCCACAATGGCTGCCGCATCGCCGCCCACAATGGCTGCCGCATCGCTGCCCACAATGGCTGCCGCATCGCCGCCCACAATGGCTGCCGCATCGCCGCCCACAATGGCTGCCGCCACGCCGCCCACGATGGCCGCGCCACGACGCTCACGATGGCCGCCGCCACGACGACACTCACGATGGCCGCCGCCACGACTACGCTCACGATGGCTGTTGCTGTCACGCCAGCGCCCAAGATGGCTGCCGTCGTCCCGCCAGCGCCCAAGATGGCTGCCGTCGTCCCGCCAGCGCCCAAGATGGCTGCCGCCGTCACGCCAGCGCCCAAGATGGCTGCCACCGTCACGCCAGCGTCCACGATGGCTCCCGCCGTCCCGCCAGCGCTCAAGATGGCTGTTGCCGTCACGCCAGCGCTCAAGATGGCTGCCGTCGTCCCGCCAGCGCTCAAGATGGCTGCCGTCGTCCTCTAGCGCCCAAGATGGCTGCCGCCGTCTCGCCAGCGTCCACGATGGCTCCCGCCGTCCCGCCAGCGCTCAAGATGGCTGTTGCCGTCACGCCAGCGCTCAAGATGGCTGCCGTCGTCCCGCCAGCGCTCAAGATGGCTGCCGTCGTCCCGCCAGCGCCCAAGATGGCTGCCGCCGTCCCGCCAGCGCTCAAGATGGCTGCCGTCGTCCCGCCAGCGCTCAAGATGGCTGCCGTCGTCCCGCCAGCGCCCAAGATGGCTGCCGCCGTCTCGCCAGCGTCCCACGATGGCTCCGCCGTCACGCCAGCGCTCAAGATGACTGTTGCCGTCACGCCAGCGCTCAAGATGGTTGCCGTCGTCACGCCAGCGCCGAAGATGGCTGTTGCCGTCACGCCGGCGCTCAAGATGGCGGCCGCATCGCCGCCCACAATGGCGGCCGCATCGCCGCCCACAATGGCTGCCGCATCGCCGCCCACAATGGCTGCCGCATCGCCGCCCACAATGGCTGCCGCATCGCCGCCCACAATGGCTGCCGCATCGCCGCCCACAATGGCTGCCGCATCGCCGCCCACAATGGCTGCCGCATCGCCGCCCACAATGGCTGCCGCATCGCCGCCCACAATGGCTGCCGCATCGCCGCCCACAATGGCTGCCGCATCGCCGCCCACGAAGGCCGCGCCACGCGCGCTCACGATGGCCGCCGCCACGCGACGCTCACGATGGCCGCCGCCACGACGGCGCTCACGATGGCCGCCGCCACGCGACGCTCACGATGGCCGCCGCCACGCTCGCTCACGATGGCCGCCGCCACGACTCGCCCACGATGGCCGCCGCCACGACTACCGCCCACGATGGCCGCCGCCACGACTACCGCCCACGATGGCCGCCGCCACGACTCCGCCCACGATGGCCGCCGCCACGACTCGCCCACGATGGCCGCCGCCACTGCGCCCACGATGGCCGCCGCCACGCTGCGCCCCGATGGCGCCGCCACGCCACTGCGCCCACGATGGCGCCGCCACGCTGCCCACGATGGCCGCCGCCACGACTGCGCCACGATGGCCGCCGCCACGACGGCGCTCACGATGGCCGCCGCCACGACTCCGCCCACGATGGCCGCCGCCACGACTGCGCCCACGATGGCCGCCGCCACGCGGCGCTCCACGATGGCCGCCGCCACCACGTCGCCTACGACGGCGGACTCTGAGCCGCACTAGATGGCGGCCTCTCAGCCCACACTAGATGGCGGCCTCTCAGCCACTGAGGCCTGTTCAGGGCTGGACCTGCGGTCCTGGACTGACCCTTTTGGGTTTGACTGCGGGTTCTCTCCCTGTTGCTCCCTTGTTTTGGTTTTGTGTTTCCGTTCGGCTATCTGGGAGCTAGCCTTTTAGTGGGGGATACTGTCACGATTGGTGTGGTGGCGTTGCTACACTTCCATTTCGGTGATCCACTTCCGTGTTTTTGTTCTCACTAGCTGTGATTACTTCCTCTTTCACGTGGTCACAGCTGTTAGTAATCTGTCACTTTAAATGGGATATAAGAGGGTCATGAGCAGTGCACTCGTTGCTTCGCATTGTTCTATGTCACACGTTGTTGGTAGGTGAGTGTTTGTTTATGTGGATTCGTCGCTGTGTTGGGTTTTGTAGTTGTCGCTTTATGTAAGCGCACTTTTGTTTCTCACAGTGTCTATTTAGTTCCACCATTTGTTGTCGTGTTTGTTTTATTTAATAAACTACACGAAACGGAATTACCAAGCTCTGCAATTGGCTTCAACCGCACTACACCACCCTGGTTCCAGCGCTCAAGATGGCTGCCGTCGTCCCGCCAGCGCCCAAGATGGCTGCCGCCGTCTCGCCAGCATCCACGATGGCTCCCGCCGTCACGCCAGCGCTCAAGATGACTGTTGCCGTCACGCCAGCGCTCAAGATGGTTGCCGTCGTCACGCCAGCGCCGAAGATGGCTGTTGCCGTCACGCCGGCGCTCAAGATGGCGGCCGCATCGCCGCCCACAATGGCGGCCGCATCGCCGCCCACAATGGCTGCCGCATCGCCGCCCACAATGGCTGCCGCATCGCCGCCCACAATGGCTGCCGCATCGCCGCCCACAATGGCTGCCGCATCGCCGCCCACAATGGCTGCCGCATCGCCGCCACAATGGCTGCCGCATCGCCGCCCACAATGGCTGCCGCATCGCCGCCCACAATGGCTGCCGCATCGCCGCCCACAATGGCTGCCGCATCGCCGCCCACAATGGCTGCCGCATCGCCGCCCACGAAGGCGCGCCCGCGACGACGCTCACGATGGCCGCCGCCACGACGACGCTCACGATGGCCGCCGCCACGACGACGCTCACGATGGCCGCCGCCACGACGACGCTCACGATGGCCGCCGCCACGACTCGCTCACGATGGCCGCCGCCACGACTCGCCCACGATGGCCGCCGCCACGCCACCCCACGATGGCCGCCGCCACGACTACGCCCACGATGGCCGCCGCCACGACTACGCCCACGATGGCCGCCGCCACGACTCGCCCACGATGGCCGCCGCCACGACTCACGCTCACGATGGCCGCCGCCACGACTGCGCCCACGATGGCCGCCGCCACGACTGCGCCCACGATGGCCGCCGCCACGCCAGCGTCCACGATGGCTCCCGCCGTCCCGCCAGCGCTCAAGATGGCTGTTGCCGTCACGCCAGCGCTCAAGATGGCTGCCGTCGTCCCGCCAGCGCTCAAGATGGCTGCCGTCGTCCCTCTAGCGCCCAAGATGGCTGCCGCCGTCTCGCCAGCGTCCACGATGGCTCCGCCGTCCCGCCAGCGCTCAAGATGGCTGTTGCCGTCACGCCAGCGCTCAAGATGGCTGCCGTCGTCCCGCCAGCGCTCAAGATGGCTGCCGTCGTCCCGCCAGCGCCCAAGATGGCTGCCGTCGTCCGCCAGCGCTCAAGATGGCTGCCGTCGTCCCGCCAGCGCTCAAGATGGCTGCCGTCGTCCCGCCAGCGCCCAAGATGGCTGCCGCCGTCTCGCCAGCGTCACGATGGCTCCCGCCGTCACGCCAGCGCTCAAGATGACTGTTGCCGTCACGCCAGCGCTCAAGATGGTTGCCGTCGTCACGCCAGCGCCGAAGATGGCTGCCGTCGTCCCGCCAGCGCTCAAGATGGCGGCCGCCGTCTCGCCAGCGTCCACGATGGCTCCCGCCGTCACGCCAGCGCTCAAGATGACTGTTGCCGTCACGCCAGCGCTCAAGATGGTTGCCGTCGTCACGCCAGCGCCGAAGATGGCTGTTGCCGTCACGCCGGCGCTCAAGATGGCGGCCGCATCGCCGCCCACAATGGCTGCCGCATCGCCGCCCACAATGGCTGCCGCATCGCCGCCCACAATGGCTGCCGCATCGCCGCCCACAATGGCTGCCGCATCGCCGCCCACAATGGCTGCCGCATCGCCGCCCACAATGGCTGCCGCATCGCCGCCCACAATGGCTGCCGCATCGCCGCCCACAATGGCTGCCGCATCGCTGCCCACAATGGCTGCCGCATCGCCGCCCACAATGGCTGCCGCATCGCCGCCCACAATGGCTGCCGCATCGCCGCCCACGAAGGCCGCGCCACGACGACGCTCACGATGGCCGCCGCCACGACAACGCTCACGATGGCCGCCGCCACGACGACGCTCACGATGGCTGTTGCTGTCACGCCAGCGCCCAAGATGGCTGCCGTCGTCCCGCCAGCGCCCAAGATGGCTGCCGTCGTCCCGCCAGCGCCCAAGATGGCTGCCGCCGTCACGCCAGCGCCCAAGATGGCTGCCACCGTCACGCCAGCGTCCACGATGGCTCCCGCCGTCCCGCCAGCGCTCAAGATGGCTGTTGCCGTCACGCCAGCGCTCAAGATGGCTGCCGCCGTCCCGCCAGCGCTCAAGATGGCTGCCGTCGTCCCTCTAGCGCCCAAGATGGCTGCCGCCGTCCCGCCAGCGTCCACGATGGCTCCGCCGTCCCGCCAGCGCTCAAGATGGCTGTTGCTGTCACGCCAGCGCTCAAGATGGCTGCCGTCGTCCCGCCAGCGCTCAAGATGGCTGCCGTCGTCCCGCCAGCGCCCAAGATGGCTGCCGCCGTCTCGCCAGCGCTCAAGATGGCTGCCGTCGTCCCGCCAGCGCTCAAGATGGCTGCCGTCGTCCCGCCAGCGCCCAAGATGGCTGCCGCCGTCTCGCCAGCGTCCACGATGGCTCCCGCCGTCACGCCAGCGCTCAAGATGACTGTTGCCGTCACGCCAGCGCTCAAGATGGTTGCCGTCGTCACGCCAGCGCCGAAGATGGCTGTTGCCGTCACGCCGGCGCTCAAGATGGCGGCCGCATCGCCGCCCACAATGGCGGCCGCATCGCCGCCCACAATGGCTGCCGCATCGCCGCCCACAATGGCTGCCGCATCGCCGCCCACAATGGCTGCCGCATCGCCGCCCACAATGGCTGCCGCATCGCCGCCCACAATGGCTGCCGCATCGCCGCCCACAATGGCTGCCGCATCGCCGCCCACAATGGCTGCCGCATCGCCGCCCACAATGGCTGCCGCATCGCCGCCCACAATGGCTGCCGCATCGCCGCCCACGAAGGCCGCGCCACGACGCGCTCACGATGGCCGCCGCCACGACGACGCTCACGATGGCCGCCGCCACGACGACGCTCACGATGGCCGCCGCCACGACGACGCTCACGATGGCCGCCGCCACGACTACGCTCACGATGGCCGCCGCCACGACCACGCCCACGATGGCCGCCGCCACGACTCGCCCACGATGGCCGCCGCCACGACTACGCCCACGATGGCCGCCGCCACGCTCGCCCACGATGGCCGCCGCCACGACCACGCCCACGATGGCCGCCGCCACGACTGCGCCCACGATGGCCGCCGCCACGACTGCGCCCACGATGGCCGCCGCCACGACTGCGCCCACGATGGCCGCCGCCACGACTGCGCCCACGATGGCCGCCGCCACGACTCGCCCACGATGGCCGCCGCCACGCGGCGCTCACGATGGCCGCCGCCACGCTGCGCCCACGATGGCCGCCGCCACGACTGCGCCCACGATGGACGCCGCCACGACGGCGCTCACGATGGCCGCCGCCACCACGTCGCCTACGACGGCGGACTCTGAGCCGCACTAGATGGCGGCCTCTCAGCCACACTAGATGGCGGCCTCTCAGCCACTGAGGCCTGTTCAGGGCTGGACCTGCGGTCCTGGACTGACCCTTTTGGGTTTGACTGCGGGTTCTCTCCCTGTTGCTCCCTTGTTTTGGTTTTGTGTTTCCGTTCGGCTATCTGGGGAGCTAGCCTTTTAGTGGGGGATACTGTCACGATTGGTGTGGTGGCGTTGCTACACTTCCATTTCGGTGATCCACTTCCGTGTTTTTGTTCTCACTAGCTGTGATTACTTCCTCTTTCACGTGGTCACAGCTGTTAGTAATCTGTCACTTTAAATGGGATATAAGAGGGTCGCGAGCAGTGCACTCGTTGCTTCGCATTGTTCTATGTCACACGTTGTTGGTAGGTGAGTGTTTGTTTATGTGGATTCGTCGCTGTGTTGGGTTTTGTAGTTGTCGCTTTATGTAAGCGCACTTTTGTTTCTCACAGTGTCTATTTAGTTCCACCATTTGTTGTCGTGTTTGTTTTTATTTAATAAACTACACGAAACGGAATTACCAAGCTCTGCAATTGGCTTCAACCGCACTACACCACCCTGGTTCGTGACAGTGTGTGTGTGTGTGTGTGTGTGCGTGTGTGTGTGCGTGTGCGTGTGCGTGTGCGTGTGCGTGTGTGTGTGTGTGTGTGTGTGTGTGGGTGTTCTCCTGCCTCAACCCGCTCTATGTGTGTCTTCTCTCCCCCCCCCTCTGTCTGTCGTGCATTCAGGCCTGTGTTCTGCAGATGCTTCATGTCATGTTTCCCAGTCTGCGGAGTACAAAGGGGCCTTTTCATTTTTCAAAAATAAACTTCTTTGGACAAGAGGGGGATGATGCCGGGTGTTTGATCGATCCGGAACCCAGTGCCGCTTTGATTCCAGAAGATTAAATCAATGCTTTTGAACACGTGTACCAGGATGGCAGGCAACGCCGGGAAAAGCCTGAATTTTGAGAAATTTAAAGTTCAACTAGGGCGCAACGGTGCTTCTCCCTTGGCAAAAAGACAAGGCGCTCTGTAAAGTTCAAATGGTTAAAATGTGCCGTCGATATTTGGGTAGGAGCACTTCGACAACTAGATATGCGGAATCTGTGAAAACATGTCTGTTGTGTTGAGGTTGACTCCTGGTATGTGGGTGAAGCAAATGCTCTATAGTGTTACATTTACAACGTTCAGAGAGGGAGCATATACACTGAAACCAGTGTTGAATTCTAACTCTAGGTAGTGTCAAACCCTATACGAATAGTTCCTCGTTGTCATTTTCTTTCAGGACTGTAGAGATTCGTTGATGACACAATCACTAAAATTCATCCATTTATACTAATGTCATATTTCGTAGGTCTAAGTTGACATATAATGTCCAAAACTCATACAGATTACTTTTACACCACGTTGTATTTCACCACATTTTATTTCCCAGTATGCTTCATTGTAGGTTATTTTTTTAGAGAGTTGACTTTTTGCACATGTTTGTGCGTGTACTTTCTTTTCGGGGACAAATCAATCTCATGCTGCTAACATTTTAAGCCACATAAATCCTTAAAAGGGATGCAGCGTTTGACATGTAGGTATTTCTCTTATTACTCCAGTAACCTTTGCAGATGCTATTGTGGATTATTTCTGACTAAAAATGGCTGACATTTTTGTTCTTTTCTGGGACTTTTCTTTTAGGGATTTTTGATATTCCCTCTAGTATGGTAGGGGATTTCTGTGGGCTAACTAGTGTAATACCCACTGGTTCATTAGGTTGGTGAGGGTGAACAGAAATATATGCAGTGGAACTAATTACAGTCACTATGGATTGGAGAAACCTGCAAAGCAACTTGGGTGTCCATACCATGGTGCTATTTAATGAGTGCCTTTAGTCCCGCCCACTCTGCACTGGGGTGACGATGACTGACAGGACTAGAACAATGGTGTTTCTTGTGTGTGTGTGTGTGTGTGTGTGTGTGTGTGTGTGTGTGTGTGTGTGTGTGTGTGTGTGTGACCTTTGGAGATTTGGAGATCAAACTAGGACCAGAACTCAGAAAGGGTGATGGGATGGGGGACAACTTGGGTAGGGCAGCAGTATTTTGGAGAACATCCATTTACCTTTTATGGAATCAGAAGAGAATATTAGTGAAAATCTGAAATCTTTCAACCAGGATTTCTGGAAAACTCCTGCAATGTATTGAAAGTGAGAATTCTGTCATCGGATTGAGTCGTATCCCGAGACTTGCCTGTTATTCCGACGTTCCTGCCAATGACACCTCCTTGTCCTGATTAGCAATTTAAACATGAAAATGCATTGTGGGTAATTGCAGATGGTGTAAAAGAACTGTGTCATCACAGCCAAGGCCGTAGCCCCGATTGATTTCACAGTGTGGAGGAATGAATGACTGGACTACAAATGAATGACACTACCTCATGAAGATTTCCTGTCGAGAACGCTATCCGTAAATACATGACGGCGGAGCACATTTCCGAAGTTGTTTGGCAGAACGTGACCTTGAGGCAGTCCCAAATAACCTCAAATTGTCCTCTTCAAGTCTTTCACATGCCGTGTTTTCCTGTCGGAATGAAAGTTCCGAAAGAGTACTACGCTGGATGCTCTTCTGATGAGTGGGGACTTTTGAAGGCGCGGAAATGAAAGTCATGACATGTTGGAATCAGGGAATGTTCCAATTAAAATGACTGCCGGTTTCTGTGCGGAGATGATTTGGAGTGACAAAATGCTGAGCGCAGCTACTTCTGTGGGAGCACACATCTCCGAGCTCGCCTGTGGGAGAGAAAATCACATCCCACCATCAGCAAAGAAAACTGGGAATGTGTACGGCCTCTAATCAGGAAATTTCACAGACTTTACGGAAGAAAGAATGTTTGGAAGATAATTTGGTCTTTAACACGGCTATTATAGAGACTTTTTGTGTTTTAGCGGGCTGCATGGTTACTTATAATGAAATACAGATTGAATGATGTAGGGATTGTAACTAACCAAACTCCCTATGAAACAAGGGCACGTTATTTTCCACTTCTTTGGGAAATTTAAGTCCAGCTTCTAGAGTAACTTCTGTTTATTTTTGTTAAATCCACATTTATATATTTTTTTCAGCTAAGATCCCAATAAGCTGTTAACCAGGCACAATATTCTGTCCCTCAGTCATACGAAAACCCCTGAACGTGACCTCACGGATAACAATAATTGAGAAGAACCGCTCAGGCAAAAAGCTCCATTAATTCACAACAAGAACAGTGTGATTACAGCATGCAAAAGCAATCTAGAAAATGAAACTACATCGTGTAAAATTCTAAATATTTCCGCCTGTTGCAGTGGCCAGGTTCATTATCTGCTCGTTCCATTGCCAACACGCACAATCAATCTTTAGTCGGTTATGCCCTGAAAAATGCTAATTCTGTCCGAAGGGATGTGATTGGCTAATTGTCCTGACGGAACCACCTCCTGATTGAAGATGTCGAACTCATAACAGTTGGGCGTGATACCCCAGATTTACTGGTTTAGAGAACAGTTATTTTCGCAGAGACACTCGCTATTGTCCGAGGATAAAATAGAGGCCACTTTCCATCGAAGCCATTTTACTGTCTTTAACGTTTCCCTCCTCTGCTCTGGATGGATACTCAGAGAGGGTCTGGTGAGGGTGAAGTGGGGTTAAGCCAGATTGTACATAATAGCACCAGCACAATATCATATTCTTACCTGTCGGCGGTG